>VZRX01015421.1:0-147536 GCA_013398075.1 Notiomystis cincta | reverse complement strand
GACCAGTTGGAGTGAGTCCAGAGGAGGGCCATGAATGGAGCACCTCTCCTGTGATGACAGCCTGAGAGAGTTGGCGTTGTTCAGCCTGGAGAAATCCCCAGATAGATCTTAGAGCAGCCTTCTGGTACCTAAAGGGGGCTACAAGAGAGCTGGAGAGTGACCTTACTAGGACAGGTAGTGATAGGACAAGGATGAATGGCTTTAAACCGAAAGAAAGGTTTAGAAAAATATTAGGAGGAAATCCTTTACTTTGAGAGTGGTGAGAGTGGTGAGACACTGAGACAGGTTGCCTGGAGAAGTTGTGGATGCCCCATCCTTGGAGGTGTTCAAGGACAGATGGGGCTCTGAGCAACCTGGTCTAGTGAAAGGTGTCCCTGGCTATGGCAGGAGGGGTTGGAACTACTTGATCCTGAAGGTCCCTTCCAAACCAAACCATTCTATGATTCTATAAAGAGAGAAAAGCCAACCTGTACTAGACAGGTAGACATGAAAAAACATGACCAAGACCATGAACACCTGCTTGAAATCGGACCAATCAAGCCATGTTGGGTGGCATACAGGACTCTTCATTTGTGAAGTCCAGCTGCTGAACAACCTCTCAGTCTTCTCCTTTGACACCGTGACTAGTGCCAACATCTGATCCCCTCTAAGGATCAGTCTAGACTCTACATCTTTTCTTTGTTCTTTGAAATTAACATTTCAGTACTCTTCTTCATCTACAATGCTGAATACCTCTTAGGCCTCTCAGAGGCCTTTTTACTACAGCAGATACTCTGGTCCTGAGATAACATTCTTCCCCTACATCTTTACTGTAGCATTTCTCTCATACCCCAGAGGACTGCCTTCACTGGCTCTCCCCTCCATCATACTCTTTCTTTCAAGCCACAGTGAAGTCCTGCTGTACTTCTCTGCACTATCACCTTGCACTGTTGTCTTTTAACCCCTTTCCTATGCCACCCATGCACTTGACCTCTCTTCCCAACACCCTGGAGGCTCTTCTCCAAGCCTATCTCATGCACAGTGAAATTAACCCAGTTTTCCCTCCTTAAAACCCTTTGGATGTTCTCCCATGAGTGCCTGTGGGGGGACAGGTGGACGACAAGCTTACACTGCAGCTATTGAACAAAGAAAAGAATTCTTTCCTTGCCAACAAAGCCTTCATCAGCCCCTTTCTGAATGGGCACTGGCTACATTAGGGTGTAATCACTTTGGAAGTGGCCAGTGCAGTTTCACTGTGCCACTCCTGGGTGTTTGTTTCAGTGTCAAAGCTGGAGGTTACTGTTCCCACAACTGAGTCATCAGACTGGATTGTCCAAGCATTTCTCAACTTTCAGTGTCAAATGAGTTCGAATTGACCTCATCAGTAGCTCTTAGCTGACCTGGAAAACCTTGCACAGGTACAAATGAGAACCAGCTCATGATGCACAGTCTCTTTTGGGATGGCAGTGAATGTTTTAAGCTAGTCTCAAAAGACCTCACAAGAGCATTATCTGAAAATACCACTCTTTGTCCACTTTCCAGCTTTACCCATTTGTCATGTCTCATTACCAAACTAAGACAACTGGACTTTAAGTGCAAGAACTTCTTACAGCTCAGCAAGTCCTAGATATTTTCCTGTCATAACAATTGATGATTATTATGATTTGTTACCCACCCGGAAGACAATTAAACTGCTTTAATGCTTGGAGTGTGTATAACCCAAAACATGATATGAGGAGAAGTTTCAGTTCCTCATTGTTACTGTGTGTAAATCACAGGTTATACAAGATCTTTTGATATGAATGTCAAGGACATTTGAATAAGACACTCAACATCAATCTAATTTTGCTTCAGAGGAAAGTTCAAGAGTTTCACTTTAAAAAAAAAAAAAGCCCCAATGTGAAAAAAGCCCTCCTCTACATGGTCCTCATCAAAGGCTTGAGATAAGGAAGTCTGCTGGAGAAACAAAAGTCACATGCCAGTTAACTCCAACTATGTCACGTTAATCAAGCCTGCCTTCAAGCAACTGTTGATTGCAGTAACAACTAGCTGTCAGGAAGACAGCTAATAGCACTGGAGTTTTCAATCACTTTAATGAAAATTTGGGAATACTAGAAGAAATTATCATGGCTATGCAACCTTTGGAAACAATTTAGAAACAGCTCAAGTCTAAAAAGCTAAAGCTTGGTATTTTATATTCTGCTTATTTCCTATCCATCAAAATCTCTTTTGCTAAGGACTGTTCTGTCCTCTAACAGGTCCAGAAATGCTGCTTCTTATGAAAATTCCCCAAGACTTTCCTTGACTCATCTTTCTCATCAAATCCACTTTTCCTTTTTCATTTTTTTTTAATCTTCTCCTCTTTGTTTTTTAAGAACAAGTATGGTTTCCTGACTTACCATTTGTCCTACACTATCATTTCTACTTCACAACTTCAGGGCAAAAGACCTCATGTTTCTTCCTGTGGACTCACTCTCTGTCAATAATATGGGCAAAAGTTCCTGCTGTGGCACTGTGCAATCTCCTGTTCTTCCTCCAGCTCTCCAGTGCAGGTTGCTACACTGCATTCTAGAGCCTTCCTGAAACTCTTTCACAGGGATGCATTGTGTTCTGCCTGGGATTGCATTGGATCAGAATAGCTCAAAGGTGAATCCTTCAGCACTTTACATTGTTAACACCTGATCAATGAGAATCTAAATAAGCCTTTCTTGCCATTAGTTAGCAAAGAGGATAAATCAGTCTCTGCTTACGTTTACATAGCTAAAAAAAAGGTACAATAATTGTCAATTCCAAAGTTTTACTATTCCGTTGCTTTCTTATTACACCACTGAGGAATCATGAATGAACAAGACCTCTGTAAATGATGGAGATACAAAGAGCTGTATAGCTCATATGTAAGTGTCCTTGTGTATATATGGCTGGAAATCTTGGGAATGTTTCAGGGAAGAAGGGAGTTCATTACAGAACTTATTCCTCATAGCAAGTATTAATACACATTCTTCTGGTCCATGACAGGAAGCATACCAATAATTTTATTTATAAAGCCTCATCTGCCACAACCAGGACAGACAAACAGTGGGCTTTGGGTTGGTTTCCCCTTGCCTCACTATCCACTTTTAAACCTTTCTCCCAAGCTTCCAGCTGAGTGCTATTTTGTGCAATGGCTTTCAGAATTTTTTTGAAAGGAGTTGAGAGTGGGATGATGGAGGAGTTAAGAGCAGCTACAGCTCTACCCTTTGCATGAGAGGAGACTGATGTGAGCATGCTGGAGCTTCATGTGTAAACTGGGATGACACAAAACTGGCACCTCACACAAGAAGATACAGTCTATGGCAGAACAATCTGGGGCTGCTGTACCAAAAGGCTTCGTCCCCTTTGGTCTTACTCAGCAGTTTATTTGATCACCCCTTACAGCTGGGCTTTGATCTACAGAGAGCCCTTTGAAGATCCTTATCCCATGCAAGATACAGATGCATATATTTCATGTTTCTCTTTATCATGTAACTGTGTCCAATGCAACACTGCCTGTGTGAAGTACTTAGCACATTTCCAAAATTTTTCTACATTTCTACACAAACGAAAGGAATCAAAAACATCACCAATGCCACTAATATGTCAAAATCAAACTGAAAAAATCATAAACATATTCATAAGCAAATCTCATTAACTGCTTTTCCTCCAAAAGGCTGGGTTATTTTCATGGGCTGGATGGAAGTTATATAGAATAGTGACATGTATTCCAGCCAAAACTTCAGATTTCAAGAAAATTTGGTCAGCTTTTTTAAGCACTGTCCTGAATATTTAACTGGGTTTCTAGAAACACCACTGAATGGATCAAAACTACATAAAGGGACCTTTACAGCCTAAATCTTTGTTCTTCTTAAACATGAACTAGAACGAAGGAACCTTGAAAATTTACCGTCCCTCTTGAATGAAGCAGAATAAAAATAAGTTTGATCAACCTCTCTCTAGCCACTGTGGGCTGACAGGGCAAGTTCCTTCTTTTAGTTTTGCTTTTAGATGAGCAGCATTCACAGGATCTCTTGGGCTACAACAGACTGCACAGATCTCTCTACACCCTCAGTAAAACAGTTTTTCTATTCTAGCTAAGTCCTGGCTGTGAGCCTGCTCCTTGCTCTTCTTGGCATTCCTCATTCATCACTCTTTCTGAAGGCTTTGTGTTGACTTGGTCTCACCACCTCTGCTTTCCCCACCCTGCACTCATGAAGCTTCTTCCTTCTGCAGTTCTCCATGCTCTGCTGCCATCAGGAAAGAGATGGTCCCTCTCTCCCCCTTGAGGGTGCCAACTAACACAGAAGGCAGAGCCAGTCTCAGGCAAACAAGCAAGTGCCTTTCTCCTTCTAAGGACCAGCTACGCCCTTGTCAAGAGAACAGAACACACACTAACTGTGAACAAACAAAATAATGTAAATTCCACTACTCACCTTGGAATTTGTCTGGCTGACCTTTAGACATTAGAAAGCCTATGCCTCATCCAAGCAAGGCACCTGAGCTTTCTTTGTGGTGCATAAAAACTATCTAAAACAACACTTGCAGCACAGCAATTATGAAAGCTAAGGAAGGATAAGTGCCTCTCTCCTCATCGTCATAGCTCTTCAGGTGACTTTTATTTTCAGGGCATTTTAGCATCAGTCATATCAAACACTGATGGTTGCAGTAGGGAGCTGGACAAAATACTCATTTCTACAAGCCATCAGCAAGAGGTAACATGATAAAAGCAGTACAGTCTTTGTCATGCAAAACAGGATACTAGAAAAGCACCTCCTGCAATGCTGATCAAACTACAAACACTTTAACACTACTGTTACTGTGGGAACATGGATCAGTCCAAGAGAGTCCTCACAAAAGTTCTCATCCAAAGGCAAATGTTTATGTGTCAAAGTGAAATCTGTGGTCACAGGTGACCTTGTGCACGATACCAAAAGGGCTAGCTTTCCTTAGCTTGCTTCACATGTTTTCTTTGCAGCTCATACTCCCTCCAAACTTTAGCCAACCACTAATGATGTGTGTGCTTCCCCACTAGTTACCTCAGCTCTGCCATGGTTCATGTTGCTCAGTTTCATGCAACAGATTGCTTGGAAATCAACATCAGCTGCTGCAGAACAACAATTTTCTACTCCTACAGCAATTCAAAGTCCAGTTAATCGCCCCCTAAATGCCCCTATCTGTCTATATTACAGAGAAAAATTACATAAGATGGTGGTGCTGTGGCCACTGTAAAAAGTTTGAAGTTTTGCCTTGAAACCTGGGGTCTGCCTGTAGAAAGGTACTTCATAAAGCTTCTAAATACAAAACCAGGTCAGTGTTAAAGAGCATGCAAGAGGCTTCCTTCAGCTTACATCTCACAAACCAATCCAGAGGAGAAGTCACTTGTTGACAGTGACATGTTTTCTCTTTGTGTTCCACATGAGCTGCAGCAATGTCATGTACAAACACTGAGTCAGTATCAAAGGCCTTACACAGACTTCAAGGGAGTCAGTGTTACCTGAAAGTGCTTTTGTACTTTCCACACTTCACAGACAAAATAATCAAGCTGAAACAACCTCCTTTAAACACACACACTAAACTCCCCTCACCTTTTAATCTTTATCACAAGACAAACTCAAGAACCTGGAAAAGTTGCATTCAAAGTCTTTATAATATTTAGCCTAACCTTCTCTTCCCTGAGCACTGTGTGCTTCACCTAGACTGCCAGGTTGTCTTCTCCTGGCTGATTGTCCATCTGATGAGGTTCTCATACTTTTAAGTGAGCCAAGTCTGTGTGCACATAGTTCTGTACATGAAAGAGCATGGCTGTAAAGGTTTGTTCAACAAATTAATTGATCTGATCCAGGCAACAGCAGTCAAATTTTCAACTGCAAGTGCATCTGAGGCACAGCTCCTTCCAAAATCAAACAGTTCTGCAACAGTAGCAGCAAATTCTCAAACCACAGTTAAGCTTATGTAATAAAATTACTCTTGGCTGACTGAAAAAAAAAATCCATCTACTTTTCTGTTTATTTTAAAGTCAGCCAACCTCTGAATACCAGTCTGAAGGCCTGTATCTGGAAGTTTTGTTAATGGACCTAAAATTATATTCCATGCTCCAGTGCTGGCAGTTTTCCGGAAGCTCACAAGTCTGTACAAGTTGTTACCCTGTCTCCTTCTCACCCTCCATCCCCTCAGGCACTTTGATTCTCTCTGTTTCACTCCCACACTTTCCCTACCACTCCTCCTCCCTGGCAGCCCAAAGGTTCTGCACCAGCTCTCGGCAGGTTCTCTGCTGTGGGCAGCACGTGTGGCACATTTGCCAGCCTGAGATTGTATTTTCACTGGTCTTGGTGCTTCTGGTTGATGTTTGAGTGATTCTAATGATAAGTGCCCTGCTCAGAAAGTTTGTGTCTATCTGCCATTGGCAATGTGCTGATCTTGGGTAAGCACATGCCTGAGTTAAGTGTAAATTAGACTGGATGGTGAAGCCTTGAAGAGAATTGAGGTACCAAATACAAGCTGGTCACGAAATAGGAATAAAGATAAAATATCCACCTAGCTTGTCCCATTATCTGGGTGCCATAAGGGATATTTATGTTACTGGGCAAGCTGGAAAAAAGAAAGCGTTTAACAACTGAAAAGCAACTAACCCCATAAGACATCAGAGCACACAGTATAAGTGTAAATTTCATTATTAGATACTTTAAGTTTTAAAGGTGAGATGGTCCTACTGATGCTTTTCCAGTGCCTTCCAAGGCACCCAGAATATCATCCATTTATTAATTCACCTGGACACAAAACAAGGGCAAAAACAAGGACAAAACCACTCTAGGCTGCAAAATATATTTTGGGACTTTATTAATTCAGATTAGCAAAATATGTGAAGAGCCTCTGGTAAAAGTCACTATGAAGTTGCAAAACATCATTTTTAGTCTGCAGATATTTTGGCTGATTTTTCCCCAGGAAGAACAAGAATAATTTCAAATTATCTTTTCCCCTGAATTTTTTTGAGATTAAACTCACGTTTGCAAAGCAGTCCAGAGAGCTTTATACTTTGCAAAGCAGAAGAAAAATATTTTGAGATCCTACTGAGACTTCCCAAGCTGAACCAATTTTGGACCATACACTTCAAAAGAAGATGGAATGGATTGAAAGATAAAATCCACGTGTCTGCTGCAAACCCCAGAGACCCTTCTCATTTGATTCTTAGCATGGGAAAGACTTTCCCCTTCCATTCTGTGCCCTAAAGCCTCTCCAGTGCAACCTTGGAGGCAGCAGTGCTGCCATCTTCCCCCACAATCATGAGCAGCCTTGTTCTGATGGAAGGAATCACTTATTATTTGTGTTACAACTGCTTTTTAAAAGCCCCTGCTGTGTTCAAGACTAGTGGTATTAGCCAGTGTGCCTATACATCTAACAGATGATTCTTGGCCTGGAAAACTTATAGGAAAACTTAAAAGAAGAGACACAAAGAACAGAAAATAGCAGAATGGACCCCATTTTCTGGAGTGGGAAACCAAGACAGTGAGACAATAGTTTTCCAGGAGCACAAAAGGAATACATATTTCACAAGAATCACAAGTTCAGTGTCTAACTTTCAGCTCAGATCTTTAAAATCTCAGATCAGCTCCTCAACTATGCTCTCTCCTTGATGTAATGCTGCTTTAATTCCTGGGTAGCACTCTGATGATAAGCCACAATCTGCAGAACTCAGACCATACCAGGTGACCTATGGGAACTTGAGAGCTGCCATGGGAACATGAAGAACTGCTGCTCACCCATCTTTCACCCTGACCATGTTCTAGTCCTTTGATGTGGGAAGTCAATGGAAGCAGAGAAAGGAAAAACTTCTTATCAGGAGTACTCAAGGGAAGTCCCATGTGCACATCAGATACAGTCTACCATACTTTAAGTGAAAGAAGCTGTTAAAAATTCAGCTCAGGTGGCCCTGCAGCAGAACAGAGAATGTCAGCCTGAATCAAACAGATCAGCAAGCAGCACCCCAAATTATTCAGCAAGTTCTCAGAAACTGAATTAATAATTTTATACCCAGCTTCTAAAATGCTTTTGTTTACTTAACAGTGTCCCCAGGCAATGAGACCAGTGATACATACTGAAAACTATTGCTACAGTTTTTCTCACAACTATGCTATGGCTGTCAGGAGTTGATGAGGGGAGGAAGAATAATAACAACAATAACAACAATACCCATCATCATCATAAATGCAAAACCAGACTACTACTTTTTGTTACAGAAGGGAAGGCTTAGGCCACAGTATCTGTTTTCATCCACTTTGAAGCCTTCATTAATGCGGTTCAAGCAGAAAAGAACTTCAGATACAGAATCACAGAATAAACTGTCTTGGAAGGGAACCACAAAGACTGTCACTCCAACTCCTGACCTGACACAGGCCACTCCAAGAGTCACACCCTGTGTCCAAGACCATTGCCCAAATGCTTTTTGAGCTCTGCCAGGCTTGGTGCTGTGACCACTCCCCTGGGGAGCCTGTTCAGTGCCCAGCCACCCTCTGGAAGAAGAACCTTTTCCAACCTAAACCTCCCCTGACACAACTTCAGGCCGTTCCCTTGCGTTCTGTCACTGGTCAGCACAGAGAACAGATCAGTGTCTGCCCCTCCTCGTCCCCTCTTGAAGAAGTTGTAACTGCAGTGAGGTCTCCCTCACTCTCCTCTTCTCCAGGCTGAACAGACCAAGTGACCTCAGCCCCTCCTCATACAGCTTCCCCTCCAGACCCTTCACCAATTCTAGGTGACTTCTAGGAATTGGCCATTCATAATCTTCTGACTGAAAAACATGAAACGCTCTGGGACAGTTACAGTCAACTTCAGAATACTCATGATTACAACATCATTATGTGTGGAAAAATTAAGTGTTCTACTGCCCTTTTGCTACATGGTTATAACTTTCTCTAATGCACAATTTCATCAAGCAGCTTTTTGTGTTGATTCTTGCTAACTGCCATCTACAGAGCTTTAGAAAAAGCACTTGCAGCCTGTTCTACCACGTTATACCTTGATTTTATTAAAAATTCTACCTTTATTTTTTTTTAATTAAATATCACTCATATTTGCTCCTAACTTGAAGCCTTTGCAAGAGCACTACATAACCAGTATGATCCAACCAGAGGCTGGAACAAATTCAAGTGAAGGACAAGGCTATCGACAGTTGACAAAAACCCAAGTCAGGCATGTAAGCAAATGCTCTTAATCTATTCAAATCAAAGATTCTACAAATACACAAGGTCACTGTGACCAGAATGCTAAGAAACTAAAGAAGGAGAAAATAGTTGTTTAATGTAGTAATAGCATAATTTTCTTTCCCAGACAGAGTGACCTCAGATCTTGCTGTATCTTTTGGAAACATTGCTCCATTTTTGCAAGGAAAAATTGAATCTGTAAGTTGATTGTTTTATTGAATGTTTCTTTTCTGGTATTTCATATGTTCAAAACCATTGTTGTCCAAGGTAAAAGAGTGGATTAGCTGTCTGCTGTAACCAAAGAGAACACAAAGGAAGCAAAGAAAACAACCACGTAGACTGAAATTAACCCAGAACCAGCATATTCTCAAAAAGGCTCTTACCTAGTGCCTTTATGGACTGAATATATTCATTAATCTATTCTCTAAACTCAATGGCTACAGCAGAACCTTAAATAGAACTGTCTAAAGGAAAAAGGAGCGAGAAATAAAACACTAAAAAAATGAAAAGAAAGGTAATCACCAAGGAAGGCAGACATCCCCTGACTGCAGGAGGACAATAGAACCTAAAAATTCTGATGACCAGTTATTTGTTTTGCTGACTAAGTCGATTTTCATGAGGGGGGTATACTCTTGTTTTTAAACAGCATTAAAACCCTCCCATATACCAGGTAAATCACATCATAATCCAGTGCAGCTGTGAGAAAGAAGCCCTGGAGAGAACCCTTCAGACCAGCAGACCCTTTGATCAACCTAGCACTGCAAAATTACATTGTAGATTTGTCTATACTAGGCTGGGATCCACCATCAGCTGCTGTGTTGGAAGCCTATCTCTTTTTCTACAGTAGTGGGAAACAAAACTTTTCCCTTTAACCCATCTAAGATATGTAAGCAGAGATACAACAAAGATAGGATATTTTGAAATGTATTGATTTTGTATTATTTAGACACAAACCAAGCAAATGCCAAAAGAAACTCGGCAAGCACTTTTAAAACTTTGTGTGGTCACTTTTAAAATAAAATATGAACCATCAGTATAAGCTACTAAATCTGTAGCACCACCCTGAAGCATGGCACTTATTCAAAGAGAGAACATTACCAGGAAGATCCAATGCAAACAGGATGTAGAAGCATTCATTTTGCAGAACAAGACCTGCAGATGGGCAGTTATTACCAAAACTCTGCACAATCAGAAAAACTCCATTTCCTCAAGGCTGAATAGACAAATTTAAATAACTCACAGCATTTATAAGAATCTTGTGTTCATCACAGTTGCTTAAAATAACCACTGCTTTAATAGCACACACCTACTACTTTGGGATGCGCTCAGTCTGAGTGCAAAGGGAGCCTTTACGATTTCTAAGCTGGTCTTTCAGTCTTCTTTCCCACCTACCTACAGATACAATTAGTCTTTGTGATTTCAGATCAGACTAAATGTCTTCATGTGTCTGCAGAGCTGAACAGTACCAAGGCCTTGACCAAAAAAATTGAGTTTCCTTAAAAAGTAAATATTGTAGGTGCAGTTTAAACCCTTATCAAAATGGCTTGTCTTGTGACACTTTGCAGGGAAAGGCCCAAACACTTAGCTCCAGGATATCCTGGCACATTAGCCATTCTGGAGAGTAACTAGGAGGTCTCCATGGTAGCTCAGAAAGTCAAGGAAGATCAGTAATCAGTACTGTAAATGCTTTGTGGCACAGCCCTGCTTTCCTTCAGTCTCTGGGCTCATGTTAAACTTCACTCCTATTACTAAAATAGGGCAAGTTATTCCAGCCTAGAACCAGGCAAGAGGCAACCTGAAAGGAACATTTCAAAGCCACAGACAGATTGACATAAGAGATAGACAGGAATGCAGATGGGAGCCTGAAGCTTCTGAAGTTGATGCTACTTTCCAGGAGGACATACAGAATCTTTGACAAAATGTTGTTAACTTCCTGCAAATGTCCACACAATTAAAAATGTGTCTTGTCATCAGGGGATGATAAAATATCACAGTGTCAGGTAGCAGAGGAAACTCCAAAAAAATCCCGACTACATAGGCTAGACAAGCTTTGGTAGCCAACTAATTTTAAAAAAAGGCATTGCAGCAACTGGAAACAAGATGCAAATATACTCTCAGTCCTCTCCCAGAGGGCACCAGCACCCTCTCTCCAGAGGATGAAAGCAGCAGCAGACTCTCCAGTATCATGCCTCTGTGGTGGCAGTGGGCCTGGTAACAGACAATGCAGTATCTTCTATTAACTATTTTACCACATTACTTGAATTTGGGGCCACTGAACTCAAGTCTGGTGACCTTACATCCAGGATGTGTTTAGGCAGCAACAGTTGCATTGGTAACACACTCAAGTTCAGTAGCTCTGGAGCCACAGAGAATGAGTGGCAGATAAAAGCACTTTTTTCCCAACTGTTACCTTGCCAAGATGCTTCAATCACACTGGGTTTAAAACAGTTAGGTCTTGAGGGCTCTGTCAATAGTCTCCTGATGGAGACTGTCAGTCACCACCAATAACAGCAGATTTCAATGCAGCCCTCAAGAATCAAAGTGAGCCTACAAGCTCCAGTTCCACATGACACTGAAGAGCCATCATATGACAGCAACCTTGAGGCAATAAGAAGCCTCATCTAAAGCAAGCAAAAGGCTCCTCCACTGCTACTGCTCTGATGTTTGTTCTAATCTCTGCACTAAAACATACTGCCCTGAGGCTGAAATCACTCTTGCCATCAAAAGACTGCCCATCACCTGCAAAGAGTGGCTTGGAGAAGACAGTCTGCAAGAAAGAGAGCTCTGTGCTGGTCACCTCAAAACTGTAAGGAGATCACATTCATGCCACTAGAAAGCACACACACATGTGATCAAAGCAAACAGGGCAGCAGGGGTAGGGTGGCTGTCAAGGCCTGCCAGACCTCTGCAGTACATATTCAGAAGCAAAAGAAACATCAGGAGAACTTACTATGAACACTGAATTCATGCCTGTAAAAATCACTTCTTGGATTCTTGACCCTCAGCTGCTCCCAGGGCTACACAAAGCTTTGAGAGGAAGAACAAATAATTATCAGTTTAGTTCCTGGTGTGGCCCAGTGCAGACTCCATGCATTTTAAACCTGGGAAAGCAACTCACTGACACAGGTGTGGTGTTTGGCATCCACAGAGACACAAGCTTGTCTCTGACAAGAAGCTGTAATATTTTTGGAGGTAAATTTCAAATCATACACAAACATACTGACAGTCTAAAACAGTGGTGACAACTCACAGCTGCAGTCACATTGCAGCTGTGGGTCATCAGAGCACAGCTATCTTAGCACTTCCTTTCTTCTAAATCCCCTGCCTGTGCACAGACAGATGACATGGAACAAGGCAGGAGAAGTCCTGAACTTACAGAGGCCTTGGGCTTTATGAATCAGCAGTGCCAGCTCAGAAAAAGGAGGCTGCACTAGAGGGAAGAATCCACCTCTACAGACAAAAAAACCCTGTCTCCCAACTAAGAGGCATTGGCTCTGTCTAGAACATTTTTTCATTAGATCTGCAGAGGCTAATGTAGAAATTAAAACCTGAAAGGACACAGTCAGATGATTGACCCTAAAAAACATCTAAGCAATTCAATCATGTCTTTCCCATTGCTGGCTTAGACAGCAGGATATTGTAACTGGTATTGATCGGTCCGTTTGCTACTCTAGCTGATAGTGTCTGCATCTAGTCTGCATCTGAATGAAAGTTTTTATTTTTATTACATGACTCAGACTATCTGAGCAGATAATCAATTACATTAAAATCTTCTTTGTTAAAGATTTAGATTTAAAAAATCTTATTTCTCTTGAAAGGTACTATGTACTTCATTGCCAACACTCTTACCAGGGCACGCTAGGCCATAGGGAGAATCCACACTGAAACAGCTATAAAGGTATTACCAGAAAACAAGCACTTGGAAGCTCAAAAATAGCCTTTATATTCCTTTACATCTTCCACTGGACTATTCTTTATAGGATGCAATATGAAAATGCTGTGCTGCTAATGCAGCTCTAGGAATGAACATGAACATTTTAGACCTCACATATACCTATTTGTCAGAGCTAGAGATCCACGGGACGTCTATACAACCAAAAATCTTACAGCAACAACGCTTTTTGGCTCATCCTGTTATCCCTATTTAACTGATGTGATTAACTGAGGCAGAAAGATATTGAACTTTTTGTCCAAGGTCACACAGTGAGGTCAGGAATGGAGCTAAAGCAGACTCCAGCTCTTTCAGTTCACTGCTTTGTTTTAAATCATCTAACCTCCCTTTCAGCTCTTTCGTGCAAAAGTACAAAAGACTTGATATACTGTTACACTTAAAAGTGCAAACGTTAAAAGAATGCAGGTTAGGATTTAAAGCAAGTGTATGAAAATCCCTTTCCAGTCGACTGGATGCAGAAATATTAAAGCACATCTCATCACTTTAATAATATCTCACAACAGAAGGAACTTGAGTCACATTTAGCGTACTGCCAATTCCAAGTAAAAGCTCTTAGGAATACTAAAAGTTATGCAGTTATCCAGGAACATGTAGCTGATGTAGACTCCTGGAATCATTATAACCAACTTTTTAGTTTGCATATGAACAAAGTTAAAAAAAAAATAAAAATACACCATCCTAATTTCCACAGTATTTTTCAAGTGTTTTATGAATACTAAGTAATCATCTTGACAACTCCATGACAAAATGTTACCAAGCAGCTATTACAATATAGAAGCTGCACTAAGATGTGAAAACTAAAGCTGTAGCTTCAGACCTAAGTAATAACAAAAAGCTTCTAACTGCTCCAGAGGCCAAAAATATACAAATATTAGTGAAATGAAATATCAGTATCAATGACAGCCAACTCAAGCAGTGACAGGATTCCCCATCCTCTTGTTCTAAGGTTTTCCATTACAGATTTTACATCCTGGTCCATGTTAAAGAGAGCCAAATAAATGCAGAATATTGTTGCTTTCTTTTTCTTCCTGAATGAACTTAAACAAAACAGCTTTCTTGATAATGTACACTGTGCTGCATTTATCCCTATCCCTCCAAGCACTTTCATTTCTTTACAATGAAGAACACCATTTCTGTTGGACTTTGGTTGCAGTTAGTAACATTTACTTCCAAGTAACAGTGTATACTGAAAGTTCAAAAGACTCCTGTTCTGTAAGAATCAGATTTAATTATCTTTTTAAGTCCTCTTGCTAGTTTTCTAAAACAGCTACCTCTTTGCCACAGGTGTAATTATTTTCTGTCAGAACTGCACCAGTAGAAACAGAGTGAAATAGTACTCAGCAAAAAAATGTGTAATTTAACAACCTGCGCAGCAAGATTTGATAGCGTACTTTCAAAAAGGGCTTAAAGGATTCAGACACACCAAGAAAATCAGTGGGACCTGAAGTAATTTCAGAATCTCCATTCCTATTTTTAATTTAAATATCTAAAAATAAGTCCTCAGCTACTCATAGGATGTCAGTATCTCAAACCTCATAGCTTTGTGTACATAGCAGAGCCTGAGGGTTCTGAGCTTTCTCTCCTTGAAAAGCTGCAGTCTTGTGTGACATTCAGAGACCTTCTTTAAACAGCCCTTATTAACATTGCAAAGAAACATTTTCAAGATGAGCGTCAGTATAACTGCTTGCCTTTTATAGGGCTGCTGCAAAAATAAGTAAAGAGTAAACAGCTGTTTACTATAGTAGGTATGGAGGGAACCTTCCACTTCTAAGGCCCACATAGCAGCCACAGAGGCAGAGCAGGACAGAGAGGAAGAGGCACAGAGGGACACCAAGAGCAAGGCACACAAGGAGTCTGGGGCTTGGCTGGAGACTGCAACTGAAGGCAAGAACAAGCATCACGAGTGGACTACAGAAAGGCCTGAGGTGGGAGTACCAGTGGCACAAAGGAATGAGCTGCATTCCAGGAGCTGAAGCCAAGTGTGATTAAAGAGGCTGACAGCTCACCAAGAGCCTAGCGAGCCAGCCAGCCAGCCAGCCAGTAGAAAAGTGCCAGAAGGATGCAAGGAGCAGCAAGATCTGCAGAAAGGCATACATCCTAGAGCATGTACTGTCTGCTGGGACAAGTGTTCCACAAGGCAGCAATCTGCCACACTGAGCCCATCAATCAGACCACAGGAATTTTGGGAGAGAGCAGGTTCAGCACAGCTCCTTACAGAGAAGTATCTTCACCTCACTGCCTGCTTTCCAGGGCCTCTTCATACACAACTACAAAGAAGCTCAAACCAGGTTTTGTTTAGCTGTCTTCTCTACTACCACAGAGAAAGTTTTAATAAAGTATTTATAAGCTGGTTTATAACGAAGGACATTTTTGGCAGAGAGCTTTACTGACCTGCACTGTTAGCAAGATATTATCCACTTATAGAAAATAGCCCAAAATCCCATTTCATTTTTAGCATTACACACTTGTTATAAATTGCTATCTTATTAAAGTAGAATCCTCAAAATAGAAGAATCCTAATTCTTTCTTCAGCCCTAAATATCCTGTAAAACCAAGAACAGACTGAAAGGGCTGTTAACATTCACACCCAGTTTAGATATCTGACTTGCCACAAAGTAATTATTACATTTGTTATGTATTTAATATATAATTAACAGCACATGTGATTGGGAAAGATTCATTATATAAATCAAATTCCAACACCTTTACTCACTTCAAAGAGCACCTTGACTTGAAAGCAATGACAATGATTTCAATGGCAAATAAGGTACTCTAAGAGGAGCCAAAGTCACCCAAACAGGTCCATTTTTGTAGTGAACTTGTCTTTTCCTGTGCTTAGGAACAGACTGCACATATATCAGGATTTAGCATATGTAAACAGACAAATTTTAAAGAGATCTGGATCTCTCAACAATAATGCACTATTTGCATGACACTTAGATGTACCTTAATCACTTGAGTATCAAGTCCCAATTATCTTCATGGTCTGTATACAACCTCTTTTGGTAGTTAAACTGCTGTTATGGTTTCTGCTACTCCTATTTGAGACAAATATTGTAACCACAAAGTGCAGTTGTGAGCTTCTCTGATAATTCCAGTTGGAAATGACAAAAGCCAAGATACCTTAGCCCCTTTACCCTCAAGGACAAGCTACAAATACTATCTGAAGAGACAGATTAATTTCAGGCAATGATTAGGCTTGAGAGCAACTGTAGTTACTGTACATAGGCTTTATGTGCTTGGAGAATCAATTAATTTGCAATTTTAACAGAAAACAGTACACAGAAATATGTCTGTCTTCCAAACATACCATTAGTGGAACTGCTCTGAAGTCAGTGGCCAAAACTTACAGCCTCTGCTTCCACTAGAAGAAGCACTTCATTTTCACTTCACAAGTCAGGCAGTTAACCATTACCAGAGAAACACAAACAGCATCAGTAGGTCACTGAGGAGCAAGAGATCTGGGAGACAGAAAATTACTTCCCTCCTTTGGGGTATTCTTCCATTACTCAAAAAGCCATCAGTTTATACATCCCTCAGTTCCTCAGCTGCATACACATTGTATGGTTATGAGAGTTTTTCATGTGAGTAAGTAAAACCAGTGAGATTCCCCTCATACAGGAACATTTGTCTTTCATAAGCAAAAGCCACTGTGATGTTTGCAAGCATAGGTTGATTTTAACTTACCAGGCATTAAACAAGCAGACACATTAAAAGGATGTAATGGGCCCAAAAAAATGACTGCATCCTTGAAAGTTTTAAAGACCAGAAACCTTAAACATGGAATCTGAAACAAAACTGAAACCACTATATTGTGTACATTAGTACTGATACATCATCCTGCAGTTAAAACTAAGTCAGATAAATGGCTTATGCTCTGTTTACAAGATGCAAAACCAGTAGAGAAATATTTAATGTTACCAAACAGAAGAGGCAATAAAGGTTTGGATAATGCCTTTGACCTGTGCTTTCTATAATGGAAACTCTGGATCTGAACAAAAATATGTTCTGAATAACTTGTTCTCCCGTTTCAACATTCATCTGTGTGATTCTTTTCCATGAAGACCGGCAAATTCTCTCAAGTCTACAACAAACATCAAATCATACCCAGAAAAAAATACAAACCCTGATTTCATTGCCTGAATCTTGATATTTCACCTCATTGTTCTTGTGTGTAAAGTAGCCTTCACTGTTTAACAAAAATCTGCAAACTTACACCTGTCTTCAAATTGCACACAGTGTCACACATATGTAATTATCCACCTCCAGAAATGAAAAATAAGAGCTAGAAGCAAACAGGTATGAGAACTCTGACATCCCTTTTTGTTTGCTTTCTTCTGAAAATCATAGGAACCTATTCTCCTTTCAGTTTCATCCTAGGAGAATGCCACAGACTGCAGTCAATTAACATTTGATTACACTGGCATCCACAAGCAATAACTGTTCATTCCAGGGCTCTGAAGCCTTGCATTAGAATATTTGTGAATCTTTAACAGAGATTTTTGCCTAGATAGCTTTCCTTTCACATAAATGTCATCAAGGTAATTTATCATCTGGTTTAGGTAAGATCAGAAGGGTTGCTTAAGGATTTGCAAATTGGTCCACCAAGGCTAGTGTTTGACCTCTGTAATAAGGTAATACTGACATGTTTGTAATGAATGCAGCAGGCATGTGGCAGTCATGCCACACTTTGACATTTTAATTCACTTAGCACATCAATTTTTTAAGCTTTATTTATCACTCAAGAAAGTACTTACAGGGTCAGAAGGACCACAGAAGTCTCGGAACACTTTTGAAGGATCAAATTGTCTAATCTCCATTGCAATGCAAGGGCCTGAACACAGTTCTGAAACCATCTCCTGGAAGAGAAAAAAAAAGACAGAAAAACAGTTTAAATTCTTTGGGCTTTAGCGAGGGTTGTATTTCTCCCCAAAACAAGGCCCAAACTTACAGGACAGGAAAAATTAAGAAATATTGGTGGATTTAGGAAAGCAAGGACACAAAACAGATACCATTAGTATTCACCACAAAAGACAGGTTTTCCATTTTGCTACTTGGTTTAGAAGGTGGAAATTGAGAAAAATTGGATATTCAGCTTCAAGAGGATACTGAATAGCATATAACAGCAGCCACAATACTCTAAATTCTTTTGAGGGTACATCTCTATTGATCTGGACCTAGATTTCATGGCAGTATCTCCTAACTTGTCAAACTAGACTGAGTCACTGGAATGCATTTTGCTGGGTTTTAAGCCTTGAAAATCACGCTATGTTCAGCCAGTTCCACAGGCAGCAATGTACTTTGCAGTGTTCCCTACCAGAAGCACGGTACACAGCCTATATCTGTTCCCAAATATACACTAGTTCAATGGCTCTAAGTCATTAAAATGTCTCCTGGGCTTTTGGTTCTCACTGTCTTTTCCTCACAGATTACTACAGAAGCTGAAACACACAAGCCAACAGAATCTGTGCCTATGGCACAGCCTGTTAGGGAAAGGGGCCTTGGTCTGGAAACATTCTTGTGATGTACTAATACCAGGATCTCAGTTACAGTGAAATCATCTGTTTCCCTGGAGTCTCCAGGAGAGTAAAGAGACATCGTGAGTTCCGCGTGGGTGATGAAGATGGGTCTTAGTTTTCATAAGCTTAAATTAACTCTGGGCATTAGTGCCAATTTGGAGTTTGTTAATTAGAGGTATAGGTTTCACAAGCAGAAAGGATCTATTTTGATGTTCCAGTCTGACTTCCTTTTTTAAATCATGGCCTTATTAATTGCATACTTGTCTAGAAATCTGGGCAGACAAGTTTTAAACAAATCAAGACAATTAAAGGAATCAAAACCAATGAGGAAAGAGGAAAGGACAAAACATGCACAGAAAGTAAGGGAGGACAGGTAAGGACTAGCAAGGTTCTGCAATCATGCCTGCCAGGCACAGACAGGTCAAAGAGGAGCCATGGCAAAGGAAAACAGCATACAGAGTGGATGGAAGAGCAGAAGGAAAAGAACAACTAAGTCCTTCTCTTCCTTCTATGAATAGTGACAGGAAATAAATACACAATGACTCAGAGCCAAGCAGCACTGTTCCAAAAAGTTTCCTGGAAGAGACTGGATTCCATACTGAGAACATGTGCCTAATCTCCCCACTCTGAATTTTATCCAGTGTCTCTATCATCAACCAGATCCTAGGAAACCCAGGTCAAAGTATTCCTCAAGGAAAAGAGTGCAGACTAGCTTAATGCTCTACAGTGTTATCACCAACAGATCCTCCGTTCAAAAACGGTCAGAGCGCCACGTATTTCATTCTGTTAAGAAACAGTAAAAATGGCCACAACGTCATAACTCTGCAGAATGTCATTAAATTCTGTCATCTAAACAACTGTTAACAGGAAAGCAGAGAGAAAAAAAGGAGTTTTAACTTTAGTTGAATCATCTCTCTGCAATTCCTGCAAACTGTGGTTATTCTTGTTCCTCCTTCTTTTATTGTTTCGCTCTCAGCACTGACACTCCACCAATGACAGCAGAACAACATGACCAAAGTTACTCCTGACTCCTTCATTACAGCACAAAGCTGAGACTTGAAGACCAGCTGCCATCAGGAACAGCACAGAGGCAGGTGGTTCTGTGTCAGACAAGCCTGGTCTACTCACACAGCCTCATCAAGTCCAGAGTTGAGTCTAATATCACTGTTTGTCTGGTGAGGCTCCCAGTTACAGCTACATCAAATTTTCTGTATTTGACAAATAGTTTATTTATCAAATAGCATGGTTTGTAGTCAACCAAAACCATTCCTGGAGGTGGATCAAGTACAAGGATTTTTGATTAACAAAGTGGACTCTGAGCTGATCTAAAATAATCACACTTCTTTTCCTCATTTTCTATTCTGGCTAGAGTAGGAAATACAAAGCAAAACAGCACAAAAACTGATCAACAATACATAAAATCCCATGTAGGGGATACTAACAAAGCTAAAATTTTGGGCAAATGTAGAGCCTTCTCTTTTCACAAAGTATTTTACATACAATGTCAAATCTTTATCTGATGGACAAGGAATAACCAGAAGAAATGGAAGTACAGTTTTTTAAAAGGATTTCTGGATGCCAGTATCTTCTGTGCTGAGTTATTTTGGAATGATAAATAAAATTTAGATCAAAACAGATGGTTCTGAGTCACATACAGAAGAGGTCATATTCTTTCTCCACCACCCTGTTTCGTAACACACTTTCCTATTTGGACCGCACTGACAATATCCATCGCTGTTCCCATGTGTGCCTTCTCCAGAACCCTTTACCATCATGATTAGCTTTTCCACGTTTTCCTATTTCTCATATATCCTGAGTGCAGGAAGACATGAATTTGATTTCTTTTCAACTGAGCCAATACAGCACATAAAGCTTGCAGGATGGAGCCCTAGATTTTCATTTTTCTTGAAATCACCTAAAACATATTTTATTTATTGACGTACCTTGTTTAAATGTCACCTTCGCTTCTGAGTAACTCTCCAATTAAATTATATAACTAAACTTTGCAACCTGTTAGAGGGTTAGAGATTGTACAGCCCATGAGCTGCAGAAAATGGTAGAGAATTTCTCACTTTGTTCAAAGCAGAGACTTTAGCAGCACTACAGGACTCTTCAGGTCATGAAATACTGTTCAGAAACTTCTACTTTTAAATTCTGCCACATACCTACAAATATGCCTGTCCAATCTCCCTTTGGTACTTGGGAAAAATGATGTTCAGAGGAGGCCTTATGAGTATTCCCTAATCTGAGAGTGAACTGACAGTACTCCTAACCCATTTAAAGACAAACCTACAAACCCTGTTGAAGTAAGTTAGACTGAACAATCATAAAGGAGGGAAAAATAATACCATTTTAATTTTCAGAGTAATATTAGTAAATACATAGAAAATTTATAATAATGCAACTATTTAAAAATTAAGGATAATTTGTATGGTAATAGTATAGCAGTGAAGCTAAACTCATTACCATGAGTAAATTAAATAGTAAAGTAAAAATAACTATGTGTAAAATGAACCAGAATCCTCTGAGAGAAGGCAATCCAGAAATACAAGCTCATCTTCTTGTATTCCCATTGTGCTATCTGCAGTCAGGAAGTTTTTATGTGACAGTACAAGAAAGCATAATACTGTAGAGAGTCTCAAATGTTCACTGGGATTACAGCACATCTTAAACTTCTAAAATTTTCTGAATATTTAAAAAAGTCAGATTAATAAGCCTAAGAATAGTTCAAGATGTCATTACGAAAGCCTCCAATACAGCAGCCTCATTGTAAATAAAATAATAAAGACATCTTCTGGTCCAAGCCACTACTGCAATATCCAATCAAACAAAGATGCAGGTGTGATACATTCTCATAGCTCAGCATCAATAAAATAACTTTGCTGGGGGAAGCTGAGGACGTGACCCTGCTGTATTTTACAAATTCCTTGGCTGAACAATTTTCATGAAAGGCTCTCCTCTATTCTGACGCACAGAGCACAATTCTCACAACAAATTTATTTATTTGAAAACAAACTAGAATTGTTTAATATCAGGTTCATGAAACACACCATATCACAATCCCAAGCAATAAAAAATGTGGTAATATCCTCACTAGAGCATACTTTATTTTTAAACAGATTTGTGTTAATCTTATGCTTACCAGGTACTCAGGGACAACACCTTTGTAAATCTCATAAAATTCTTCCACATTCGTACGCTCCACGTTGAACTAAGAAAACCAAAATGTTAGCCAGTCTGTATTAAACAACAGGAATACACAGACACACCCTCTTAACTGGCAAATATTCAGAATCCTCTAAGTTTTACTAGGTAAAAGGAATGGCTATACTACTGCAATATGAAGCTTGTCAGCAATTTAGTCAGTGATGCCACAGGCAACATAGCACACAGTATCTTTTTCCACATCAAATACAAGTAGACAAAGAAGTGTTGGGTGATCCCACTAAGAAAGGGGCTATTCTTCACTTGTGATGGGGATTTGGGTGGTAGGGGAATTTCAGACCTCGATACTTTCACTAAAATTGAAGGGCAGGACTCTTGGGAACAATCTCAGTGACAAATTCCTTTAACTGCTGAGGGTGTTCAGGGTGTCAAAATCCCTTAAGTATCTTTAAAAGCATTCCCCATAATTCATACTGAATATATATT
Organism: Notiomystis cincta; assembly: GCA_013398075.1. NCBI lineage: Eukaryota > Metazoa > Chordata > Aves > Passeriformes > Notiomystidae > Notiomystis > Notiomystis cincta. The sequence goes on along the minus strand of VZRX01015421.1, from coordinate 125,229 downwards.
TTTAAAAGTTAAGGAAGGATATTAACAATAGTTTCATTAATCTTAGCTAGTACATTTTGTAAAGATACCTCAAATTGCTCCAGAAGAGATAGATATAATTATCTCCTCTCCTAACTACAGGGAAACTCAGATACAGGGAAGTGAAGTGTCTTGGTTCAAGGTCACCGAGCAAACAGAAACAAAGTAGCTGATCAATCAGATACTAAAACACAAATATCACAAGGACAATGCTGATTCCAAAACATTGTTACAGTCTGCACAAGGGTTTTATATTGCAAGAAGACACCTGTGCACTGTAACACGTGTACAGCACTACTCCAACTTCTGTTTATCATACAAACAGACAAAAGGAAACCTACCATCTGCAAAGCTGAGATCTCAAATCCTTCCTTGAGGATGGCTTTTATAATCTTTCCAGCAAGCCCTGAAGAAACAGAGAAAATACATTATTGAATTTTTAAAAGCAGAATTTACACCTGAAAGGTACTATCCCAATACACTGCTTATTCTCAAACTGAGGAAACAGTGTTTGTGTAATGCTGTGAGAGGAAGCAGAGAGCAGAGCTGAGTTCACACACTCTATGTTCTATATGAGGTTACGTGTTGACGGTTTCAAGCAACTGAATTCCATGCAGCTGTTGAAAAGCATTTCTACCAAAGAAAGGTAATTAGTGAAGCCTTTGCTTTTCTCAGATCAACTGCAAAACACCCAGTTGCAGCAAGACCAAGATTTATACTTTTAATGAAGACCTACTGGCAACACTGATGTTTAATCAGTCATCAATTCAGAGCACCAGCTGTCGTTTCTTTCACAGTGTTCACCAGAGTGCAGGTCCTACTTTAAGCCAGAAACAATGCAGGATGATAACAAATGTTGCCAATAAACCAGCACAGGAGTTGATGTCTTCTATGGGAAAAACACATTAGTGCAAAATAACCTACTCCTTTGAAGTTTATAGCTCACAAACATGCTATTGCTGATGATATTGCTTGCTTTACTCTCTCCAGAATGCATCCTCAAAGACTGAATGATACTGTAAAACAGAACACTAAACTTCAGAAAAGAAGAACCACTGCTTTGGCACCAAATGTATATTTTAGATTTGCCCGTGCTTATAAGATCAGGCCATTCTGAGGATTATGTCAGCCAAGCACAGTACTCTGTGTGAGTGAATTTCACAGAATTGTTGGTTTTTATAGAATGCAAATACCTGTCCTCTAGCACAATTTGTGAGAAACTACAAATTTCTGGACATTTATTTAGCAAAGAATTAATCATAGAAGAATACTCTGTAATGAATGACAGTAGTGGGATGTGACTCCTGGTCATTAAATCCCTTCATTAAGTAGTCTTTAAATTGCAGGATATTTAGCACTACATAAATTTAGGAGATGAGCATAAACAAAGCTAGAATAGAGGTTATAGCATGCTCAAGACACAGCCTAGTAATCCTTGTGGCATAGGACTGGGGAGCTTCCCACCACATTAAAAGGTCAATGGAAGCTCTAAGTAAATGAGACTGATAGTTGAAGGGCTTTCAAAAATTGTGTTTACTAATGAAAATGAAAAAAACATGTCCCTGAAGTATTTGCTACCATATTTTCACACTCAGGTTTATGTAGAAATGCCTTTCCTCTACAAAACACTGCATATTTCTTCCAAAAATCTTCAAACTACTAAAGGGAAAACCTGAGATTTCAGTGCATACTCAGTCCATGCAGCTCCTTGTGTTTATAGAACATGGAAACAAGCAGAGGCAAATACAGTTCCTATCTCACTATACTGTTCCACCATGTTTTGGTGAAAGTTTCCTTTTAACGCTCCTGTGAACCCAGGAGAAAGAAAAAATCCCCTTTCTTTCAAGATTAAAAAATAAATAAATAATTACATGAGCAAAATGAAGTGACTTGGAAAGCTTTGCCCAGAAAATGCAAGACCACATCAGAGAGAGACACCAGAGCTCTAGTTTCTTTTTGTCCACCCCAATGGGAAAGGCTGAACAGCTCAGATGCTTCCACATGTGTCCTACTGAGGCAGTGAGCTTTCAGGCTTGTTTCCAGAGATGAATAGGCAGTTTATAAACAGATTAAGTGACTGGCTGGGAATCATTCAGGAAATGTATAAATAAATTGAATAACCAAATTAATTAATTAACCAATTAAATATGTGACACAGCATAAACATTTTTTCATTCTCAATCTTCACAAACAATACTCCAATCAACTGTCTCACCAGAAACCAACAAAGACAAAGAAAGGGCACTGGTAGATAAATGGTTACTGTCACTTGCAGGGAAAAAGCTACAAGAAAGGTAAGGGACAGCTGCTTGCCCTGACAGATGTCCATTTTACACTTTATCAGTCAAGAATGGGCTACTTGCATAGGCACTCTCAGCCAGCAAGCATCTAATTAAAATACATCAAGTATCTTTTTACAGAAACTTTTGTCTGCAGCAGTTTTACAACCTACAAGCAAAATGTATGTTTTAGAGGAACAACAAGGGGGGACTCAATTCAGCTTTCTAGGCTGTTTCTCTACTGAAGTCACTAGGACCTATCTTTTCTGTAGAGAGAAGATATGCTACTTTAATGACAGAAATTAAAGTAGGAAGGTATTTTGCATAAAGGTCTTTAATGCAAGGTTCCTTTAATAATTATAATAAATGTATCTAGATTTTCCTCTACACTGTATTTCTGAGGTCACTCTCACTCATCAGAGCAGCAGAGCACTTTGTTGCTCCAGACAGATTGCCCATGTCTGCAACACCCAAAAGGCTTAACCAAAGGATTTACTGTCACCATTCAGACAGACACCTCACCCACAAAATTCAAAGTGCCTTGAGGAAGAAGGGCCATGAGATTTCATTTATGTTTGCAAAACAGGATGTTAACTCCACTTCCCAGATGTGGGAATTAAGGCAGAGGAGCATAATCAAGTTGCCAGTGGCAGCGCAGATCTACAGATCCAGTGACTTGGCCTCCCTTGTCCCAGTTTAGGCAATCCATGTATCATTTCTCCTTTCAAATTCTACCTGAACGAAAATAGAAACAAAAACCACAAAGGCAATCCCCCAGCAACAGGAGAGTGGAAGCTCAAGGCTCGGCTTGGGATCTGTTTGAGTCCTTCAGCCAGTCGCATGACTGAATTGGGACACATCCACTCTTTGGGGGCAGATAAGGCTCAGGAAATGATGAACTAATTAGAGTGCCATTTCAGCAGCTTTCAACAATTCTTTTCAACTTTAAAATCCAAATCTGTAGTGAAAAAACAACTTTCTAAGGAGCCCTCAAATAGGGTCAGTGGATGTTTAAAATGTGATTACAGTAAGAACTCAAATCAAAGCTGAAGAATAGGCACCAGTTATGACGAGTTTTGAGTCGCGAAGCACAAAAGAACCACAAGCATTACTAAATACCACTGAGGGAATTTAACACTAATCCAAGAAAGCAGAGTGAAAGAAAGGGAGCACAGGCACACATTTAATGTCTGCTAGGCAGCTTTATGTTACATACCTAGCACAGGACAGATAATTTTCCAACATACTTTAATCAGGTAAAATGATAAAGTGCCGAGATTTCCTCTGTTACATTAATATTATATGATATGTTGCTTTACAACATACAATATATGAAAACTGTCCTTCATTAAGAAACAGAAAGTAGCAAAGAAGACATCAGACTGAAAAATGTTACAAGTGTTTGCAGAATTGGGCATTGGGATAAAAGAAAACAGTTTAATGAAAGTTACTTTTAACCTAATAGCACTTCAATCAATGAGCCATAGGAGCTGTGCTATTGGGACCTTTCAGTCCCAGTGCACCAGGAACCACCAGCCCTAGGAGTAGGAATGTCACATTCTCTTCCCTTTCTTTTTGGCCTGTTTTGTACTTTAACCATTCCTCTGTTAAAAGCTCATTAGGCAAGACAGCAGACTGCTTTAAAAGCAAGGCAATAACTAGCTTCCTCATCTCAGCCTCCATATGCCATTTTTTAAACCCTTCCAATAATTAAAAATAATTCCTCTTAAACAACAGGGGTTTTTGACAGGAATACAAAAACTGCCATGACTGATCAGATTGATGATCCACCTCATCCAGTAACATATTTCTAAAAGTAACCTGTACTGGGTGCTTAATATATCACTAACTATAAGTAGCAATTTCATGTCATGTCTATTTTTGACATTTTGAAATGCAATTCTGCTTCATAGTATAATGAAATAATCTGATTCTTTACTGCCAAGTTGTAAGGTCCTATTTCAAAACTCCACAGAATCGTGATCAGGCTTGACTCCAAGCAAAGTCCTTTTTGAACTCTAGAAGATGGAAAAGTGGGATTCAGGGTTGGGCCCTCCTCCAATGTATTTCAATTGAAGTTCTCACTAATCTTTGTTTCAGACAACACTGAAAAACACAGGGCAGTATATAAATGACAGATGTCCTTCTCAAAAAGTGCACTTCTTCCTATCATTTGGTCAACCTATACCCTGAAGAACAAGGTTTCTCTCGTCTTCTTTTTCTACTTAGGAATAAAAGAACAGCATAAATACACCATTTCTAAACTCCCCAAAAGTTTGGCCAAGGTGATAATCTATAATTATTAGTCTCCAGCCCCACTGTGTACTGTATGAAAAAGGAAATGCAGTCATTTTTGCATCTGTGCTCTGGCACACCAAGGGAATGACAGAGGGCCTCCTGAGAGATACACACTGGGCCTGCAAAGGAGAGAGGGACCTGAAAAGCCACCCAGGCTAGCGATGAGGAGGGAAAGAAAAGACCAGTGGATCCAGACAGAAGAGAGAGGAGCATGTGAGGAAATAATGAGAGAATATTGTCATAGCAATAGAGTCCAGGATTTTCCATTATTCTTAATTTCTGTTTAGGTATTGTATTTAAGGAGAACCTCGAGAAGTTTGAAGTGCAGATTTACAGACATTTACGGAGACCTCTGTCAATGCTGCAGCACTGTTGAAAACCTTTACAGAAAATATTCATTTGAAAATACTAAAAGTTAAAGGAGTGAAGCTAAAGGTATCACCACAATTGAACTGGAAAACAGAAGTCAGGATATTGCTAACACAAGAAAAATTATGCATGCAAACAGTAAATCTCAGGGGGCCTTGAAACCAAAATGACCGAGTCTGTGACGCGGCTGAGAATGGGAACTGACAGATTCAAAGGGGTGAAAGGTTCAAAGGCTTAATCCCAGCTGCAACTTTCTGAACTGCTGTGAACAAGGCAAGACCACACTTGTGAATGCCAGACAGGGTATTATAAGATGCAGAATGATGAAAATCCATAGGGGAAAAATGGTATTCTGGGAATTCTTGCATGGGAACAGATGGGAAGAGTCACACTTAGCATTCGGATACAAAGGCCCATGGAGAAATTCAAGGCAAAGATTATGGCCAGACTACACAAAGTATCCATCAATTTGGCTGGGCAGTGTGTGCCACTGGAGAAGAGAATTTGAAGAAGAAAGGAATATTATGAAGAAAGGTCAATACCTCTGCAACAGTTAGCTGAACTCAAACTGATGGTTGTATACCTACAAAAAAACCTAAAACCCAGAAAAGCTTAGGTTTCTTTCTTTGTTCTTGTGTTAAGAGAACATTAAAAAAGAAACATCCAGTTTGCTTTGCTCTTTCTTTCAAGATGGTCAGTACATTGTATTCCTTTCACAAATCCACTCAGATTTTATTTTTTTTTAACTTAAGAAGATTATGGACAATCATTTTGGCTGGCAGGATATTTCTAAGCCTATGAGTTTCATTTATTTTTGCTTCTTTCTTAAATGTGAACAAAACAGCTGAGGCTGTACCACTGGATTATACAATGGCATTCAGTATTGTAATTCAAACTACTCACAAGCTTAGCAACATTTCTTTCCTTTGTTCTGGTTACCCTTGCTGAACACTGTGCATGGGACTTCTCTTGAATGGTTACAGTTATAGAGATAGATAATTATAAACAGTAATTTTAATCTACTGTTTCACTGTCAATTAATTTTGGAAGTTAAAACCTTCATGAGATCCCTTTCAATCTGCTCCAGCCTTTACTAATTTTATATTCTACTTCCTCTGTAAGGTTCACCAACTCACTGTCCTAGATCAACAGTAAATACACTAATTTAAGCTCTATAATTTATTTTCAACTTAGCAAAAGACTATCACATATTCCTACATTCTGTCTTGGCTGTTTTCAGATCCAGTAACTTGTCTTAAACACTGATTTGAAAAGGGCAGTAAAAAAAGAGGATTCAATATATTACCTTTTGCTCCAAGGTACAGTGAATTAGATTAGGCATAGTCAAATTTTTTTCATTTTTCTAAAATGTTCTCAAAAATTTCTGGTAACTTCAGGTTCCGTTACATCTCCAAATATTAGGCCAGTGGTGCACTATAAAGTTTTCCTTAATTATTACATTAAATCTTCTTTCATCTACATTAGTAAATATGCTCCTATTTTGTGAATGTACTTATAGAAAGCTGTCCTGCCCATCTCAGGTTAAATAAATTAAACCCATCAAGTTTTCACTGGCTAAATCTCTTCTTCTTTTTGCTCTCTTTTTCTGTGAGTTTTGAAACAGAGTGCCCAGAAACTGGACATGACACACATGTGCTCACGAGCACCGAGCAGAACTAGTGAGTACATAGTGAACAAGAATTGTGCTTGTTTCATCACTATACCAACCATTTCTCTACAAACTTTTCACTGATACCCTGCCAGTTCTTCTCCATTTGATATCTGTGCATTTATTTTCCCTTCTCCACAGCAGTGCTATGCAGTTTATATCCAGTTTCATTACCTTTGCATCGCATCATTTCTGCAATTCATCAGGAATGTTCCGAATTCTAATCACATCCTTCCAAATTTCAGCAAGCACTTGGTACCATGTGTGAACATTGCAAGCATGCCCTGTCCTCACTCATCTGAGCTATCAATGACAATATTGACAAGAACTGGCCCCAGGATGCCTGACAAGACTTCATTTGTAAAGCCCTTTTAATCTCATGTGCTCACGTCCAGTCCAAAATTCAAGGAAACATTTAAAGCTATGTGGAAAGCCATGCTGTAAAGATCTAAACATATAAATTACTCCCCTAAAGGAAAATTCTGCTTTTCCCAGCAGCAAAGAACTTTCACAAAGGCACTGATAACCAAGTGAATTAGGCTATCTGACACTGGTTTACCTTCCTTTAGAGAAAGCATACTTGGAGAATTCAGAGATCAACAAAGCATCTTTTCCTTCACAAAAGACACGATGGTAAATGCCCATCATAGGTCCATCAATCACTGAGTGACTTCCATGAAATTATATTCCTGATTCATCAGTTTCCTTGGTATGAAAGAAGTTTCATTATTCTGAAATTCCTTAGTCCACTCTTAGAATTTACTTTCCTCTAACCCTTTACAAGTGAAAATCCCAATATGCAGTAGTAAACACTCATTTCTAACATATTTTTTTTTTTTAGCTAATACCATCATCCCTGCACAGTAACATGATTTTCAGTAACATGAACACCACCAATATAAGTCTACTGAACACAGCAGGAAATTCTTTCCAGTTGGAGGATACTTAGGAGCTTAATTTGGAGGATACTTAGGAGCTTAAGCAAGGGTTGGCTGTGCTATCTGATCTGTTTGTTTCTCTGAAATGTATCTACTCCTCTTCCTTCCTGTCTCAAACCATCAGAAAGGATTTTCAAATTTAGTTCACCTCCTTTCCTACCTAAATCTATTCAAATGTAAAATATATTTTTCATACTTCAAAACACAGATGTCACTTCCCCACTAGCCATTGAAATCCAGAATCAGTCTAAGCTGGGAAATCAATGCCAAGGTGCTAAAACTTTAGGCAGAAATAAATGAGAAACACTAGGGGCTTGGTTTCAAAACCAAACATCCTAGGCAAGGAATATCCATCATTACAACTACAGCAAAGAATTCAAAACACAGATGGAAGCATATGGATGACTGATCTCATGAAAGCTAAATTTTTTTATTCTAAAAAATGGTGACGAAGTGGCAAAGAAGGTTGTTTTCATTTTAATCGCTTTTTCCTAGCTTCTCTAAAGAGAAAAACCAACAAAAAATTCCAGCACCACTAGACACCATCAAATGCTTCAACACTCAATATATTATATATATTCAAGGAAAACGTAATAAACAAACTGCATTTCATTTGATGTTAAGTACATCTTCTCCCTGGGCAAATCTGTCTGCAAAAGAATGCCTGCAGCTGAAAGCACAGTGTTTTACTAGTTAATCCTCACATGCCTGCAGCACTAAGATTGCCATATTGCATGTGGGAATACCCTCAGGTCACATCTCAAACCATCCATTGTACTTTGAAGTATCTGCAAAGATTTGTGTTCATTCCACAATTTCTTTTTTTTTTTTATTTCCAGATTCTATCTTCAAATAATTCCTTCCAGACTCGTAGTTGTTAAGTGCATCAAGGCTAGCACTGATGCTTCCTGGCACTCAACCTTGTAGACAAGATCCAAAGAAAAGTTCTGCCTACAATGAGGTAAACTCCACAGATTCTGCACTTCACCTTTCTGTTGTGCACACTTATCACAGACAGAAGATGTAGTTCCAGATCATTTATGAGAAAATTGCACTCCTCATTTTTTCTCAAGCCAGTTTTCTGAAAACCCTGTTCTAATTCTAGGTCTCCTGAAAATAAAAGGAATTAATTACTCAAACTTATGCCTAAAAGTATAAAAAAAGAGAAACAATTTCCAGAGTTTTCGTACCTAATGAATACAAATTGTCTTGAGAAAAAAACTATGAAGTAGGTATGTAGTGATAAGAGTGATAATAGATTTGCACCTCTACTATACCATCTTCTTTTTCTTTTCCAGCTTATTAAATTTCCTAGTTACACACATGTAAGTATACTTAGTATGATAAAGAGGTGAACTGGACATTTTCATAGGGTGCCTTCTCTCTTTCAAAGAGCAATAAGTGTGTCAGGACAGTTCTTCAGTTGTCTGCAGTCAGATAATCCACTACAATGTTGGATTCCCACATTCTGCAATCCTTTCCTCACTCTCTCTTATACAGTTAACTTCACTTGAGGTTCTACATAAGCAAACCTTGTTTCTGTACCTGCCTGACACTGAACTACCATCCTAGGTCTCCTTTTGTCACATTCAGGTTTGTCTTTGGAGCTACAAACTACTCTCTCAATTGGAATTTTTCTGCTTTTGCATAAAGAAGGAAATATGATTCTTATGGCTCCCTGTCATGCAACATTTTGTAAATCAGTGTAAAGTTCCACAACTTTCTAGAGCTGTCTACTAAGCTACTAAGTTAATATAGAAGAGCTCTCTAAGTTTTATCATCCACTCAGAACAGGACTAAAACTATGTTTGCATACAGTATCTTTTCCACTTGGAAAGAACCTATTCCTGCTCCTTTTGTTTTCTATGAGATTTAAATTTTCTTTAGTTGAAGAATACTGTGGAAGACAGCACTGCATTTTTTTTAATTGCATAAGAGGAAAAAGAATTTAACTTACCAGAAATGTTAGAACAAAATCTCAAGCTTAAAACATACTAGGAGAACAAACCTCTCTGGGTAGGTAGTCTCATGCCTAGGAGCTCTCAAAACCATAGAGGCTTCCTTGCCTCTAGGCAGACTTTTCAGTTTGCATATTACACACTTCTGACCTTAGCCTCTATAGCCTGATCATCACTATTTAAAAATTCTTCCCCTGCTAATTTTTCAAATGAAGTAGCTAAAGGCCACATCAAAGAAACTTTAAACCAGTCATGAAATACCAAAGTCTACTTCCTACAGCAAACATGACTAAACTGTTACACATAAAAATATTAAAGTTAATCCCACCCAGTGATCTATAGGCTGCTATTTCTGCTCACAAAACAGTCGAATCATAACTGCCCTTAGGGCATTAAACTGATGTTTATCCATTCTGGTGAATTTACAATTTTGGCTTCTGAGCAGTAATGCTAATACTTCCAGATCTACTAACAACAACTAAACCATACAATCCTAGAGCTGTGCTTACTAACTACCATCCTTCTTGATTGAAAACTGGTCTCAGGAGAAGAGGAGGAAATTGAAAGACACTGAGTAGTGTAATAGATTCTAGAGGAGATAAACCACATCATGTGTCCCCAGTGCAACCCTAGTCAGAACAAATGTGCATGGAATAGCATCAGGTTGCTTTTACATTCTTCTAGTTCTTGGGGAAGAGGAATTGGACTGCTCTTGCAAAGCCTCTTCAGAGTTAAAATACAACCACCTCACTGCTGCTAGCCAGGGAAGCTCTCCATCTCCACTGGGAGTGGCCACCAGTGAACTAAAGCTGTCTAGTCCAGAGCTCTGGGCTACACTGCCTTCCATGATCTACCCATTTCTGATCCTCCACAGAAGATGTTATGCTGACACCAGACTGACAAAATAGCTGTGGCCTTACCTCTTTAAGAGATGTGCATGGCACACATTCCTAGAAGGCCAGCGATGCCAGTGCTCCAGCATTACCAGCACTCTTGACAACACCCTGAAGTTAAACTTCACCTTAATCCCCCAAAATCGTTTATCAGGCCTCAGGGTTCCCCTGTAACCTGGCAGGCATGCTGACACTCCTACTTACAGGAATTCTCAGATACCTGGGCACTGCATCAGGTCTTGCTGTGGTTGGCAGGGCTGTGCCACTGCAGCTGCCTAGGACCAGATGCTTCTGTATGTCCACCAGGAGAGAGGCAGCAAGGCCAGAGATAAAACCAACACTGATTTTCCACTACTTTGTCACTGGATAGGAATCCCCTGTGGCAATCAAAGTAATTTCCTAAGAGAGTATTCTGCCCAAAAATTAACCAGTGTAAACTAGAGATTATATCCAGCCTTTTGTCAGCAAGTTAAGCTCACTGAAAAGTGCCCTGGTTTAGTGCTGCTGTTTAAGCAAGTCATCTTCCAGGACAGAAAACCAGCAAGATTTCTCCTTCTAAGAATCACTTATGCAACAGACTCTGGAGGAGAAACAAACACTGGGGGAAAGGGCCAGAATCATTAATTGAGTCAAATGTCTCTGCAGAAATAAAAACTGAATCTCTGTATAAACTCAAGTACGTAAGTGAATTTCATGTAACTGTAAATATGTAATGAACAGCTTTTATTCACGGTAATTAGATAGCCAAGTTCAAAGCCTCAGCAGTGCATAGGAAATTGCAAAAAGGTTTATTTTTAGATACTCAATACTGAAAATTTGTAGAGCACAAATCAAAACTCCAATGCAAAAGAGGCTCTGCTGCTTTGACCCACATAATTTTCTCTCCATGCCTCTGGCTTTGCCAAACCACCTTTTCACAATGAAGGCCATAGAAGATTTCCTTTCCTCTCCTGCTGCTGCTGTGTTTCCACTTTCCTGACTGATTGTGTATGCACCTTTTCCTTTACCTATTAAACTGTCCTTATCTTAACCTCATGAGTTTTCTCACTTTTACTCCTCTGATTCTCTCCCCACTCCCAGAGAAGTGAGCAAGTGGTGGTGTGGAGTTTGGTTGCCAGCTGTATTTAAACCACATCAAAGTGTTAAAGCAGTTTGCTGACTTGGAAAAGTCAGTTCTGATTTCTTCGTTCTGTTGAGAGTAGTAATCACAGCTGCATGGAGGGAGAATGCTCACACAAGGTACACTTTTTGTGTTTCAAATTTTAGGTGCTTTTTGGCAGCTGTCCTCTGACCCTCTAGCCCTCTGTGGTGTGAGAAAAAGGACTATATAGGGGACATAAGGACCAGCACTCATTCTGCAAAGCTGTATGTACACATATATTTGTCTGTTTACCTATATGCATACCTCCTCTTCTCTCTCTCATCACCCTCACCTCCTACAGGCACCCACGCTCCCAGAGGGCAGTGCAAATAGGGTCAGAATTTGTCTTATGGCAACTCAGAAAAATTCAGAGAAGTTCAAGAAAAAAAAAGGAACAGACAGGGCACTATGAAATCTACAGAGATGAGTAAGATTAAAAATAGGAAGAAAAAACCTGAGCTACTAAGATAAGAGTTTGAGCTTCTATATATAATAGAAATTATATCTTAAGTCTAAAAATACAGTCCAAGCCATTCACTTTGCTATTTTTACACTCAAATGAAGGACCCTAACAAACTTGCCACAGAAAGGGTTGTCCTCTGTAAACATGAAGCTAGGTAAAACCATAGTCCCAGCTGCTGCCCATATTTCTGTAAAAGGAACATCACTGTGTATTTGCTGCATGGCAGACTTATCAGTAGCAGATACCATGCAAGGTCTGGAAGAGACAACAGGCACATTATCAGCAGCAACTACAGGACTCTTTCTTGTGAAAAGTCTTTTTTTTTAATTTCAGCAAGCTCTCCAGACATCCCACTTGAGGTGCGAAAGGCCTGGAAATTGCTCCAGCCACTTCTGCTGTTTCCATTTAAGCTATCCACAAAGAGTGATTAAAATATTGCAGTGTGCTCTGCATCTTACTAAGAAAAAACTCTATGTTCTCACATGGTGATATTTATTCTGCATTCAAAAATACTGTTTCAGTGCCTGAGTCAAAATATTTTACTGCACTCACTGCTCCTACACATGCTCCTGGATATAAGTACAGGACACACAAGCGAGGTTATTTTTGCATGGTAACAGTAGAGCATTAAACATTTCCCATACTCATATGGCAAACTCCTGGGGCATTCTCCAGCATAGAAAGCATCACAGAATCCACCAAATGCTTTAGGTCTTTGGCTCACTTTCATAAACAAGCCTTTTCCTACTTTCCATCCCCACTGCATTCAGCAGAACAAGATTAGTAACAGCACAAATGTCCCTTTGTGAGTCGTTTTAATCTGATGTGCTACTGCCAGAGTGGAAGGCTCTGGATCATGGCCAGCTGTCCTGCTTTCACTCTTTTGGGAGGATGCTAACTTCCAGCAGGTGACTGTGCTGGGCAGACAGGAGCAAGGACATGGGAAGCTGTCACAATTAGATATGTCAAACCTCATGTATGTTTTAATCATTCATTTTTTTGCCTCTCCCTTCTTATTCTGAAGTGAATGAGTATCTGCATGGAAATTACATGACCCCACTCACTCTTCATGGACATGAACTGCAGAAATACTAAATGTGTATGAGAGAAAGTATCTGCAAGCTTTGCATGTACTGTGAAATACACCTCGTGCTCACAGAGTCTCATTCTCCCAAAAAGACAGCACAGGAATGATCATGGATACAATGAACACACACTGCTTTCTCCTCTGCTATCAGCACTGCTTACCTTCATTAACAGCATGAGGCTTAATAATGCAGCAAGTGCAGTTTGTGAATTTTGCACTGCTCTTTGGTCCACGACCTCCACTGGAGGGAAAGAATAACTCCAACTCCTGAAAACAATTGTAATTAAATACATTTTAGATTGATCTAGCTGCACAAATCAGCTTTTATCATAAGTAACAACAACTGAAGTATCCATAATCACAGAAGATAAACTTTTATTGCAGATTTTTTTTTTCTACAAATACTTCTTCCCGAAAATGTATCTTTTCCTCTCTGGCACCATTGCTACAATCATAAAAACAGGACTGGAGTATTTCTTGCAATATCTTCCTTTTCAGTTCTGCAATGCAATCTGTTTACACTCGGAGCATTCAAATGTTGCTGCCACAATCATTTGGTAGAGGTGTTCCCAGTTTTCCCAATGCTCTCTCTCTTTCCTCAATATTTTTCCAAACCCACTCCCTTATATACATATTTTATTTTCCCTTTTTTTCAAATCATCTTTTCCACTAAATAAGCAAAAATACAACTACTACCCATTTTCCAGTATGTTTTCTTTCCATATACAAAACTGACCTCCTTCCAAATTGCTTACATTTTTTCCCTTTCGTCTTACATAATTAAATTTTGTCTAAAATTGCCAACTCATTTCTTCTCATGCCTTATTGGTCCTATAATTTTTTAAAAAATCTTACTGAATTGAAGCTGATGAACCCAATTGCTTTGATTTCACAAAGCAAAGGAACCTTTTTGCCTCTGATCTCTTTCTTTCTTCCCACCATCACTATTTAGGCATCAGATACCTTGGGTCTTAGACCATACTGGGGAGAACTTGGCAGTCAGGTTTCTTTCCTCAGTGGTATTTTTTCACTGTTCACTGCCAGCTTCATATTTTCTCCATACCATTTATTCACATACATTACACAATCCGCCAGTTAACAAATATGCAAAACACAGGTTCCATTTCGTACCTATTGGTCAAATTCAGTAAGATACATTTCTATTTAAGAGAAAAAGTTACATCCAAGAAATACTACTGCCAAATGTATTTGATTTTTTCCTGTATAACAGTAGCAGTGCTAAAGGCATTTTCCTGGAATTGTCTCACTTAATTTACCAGCTCAACTTAAATGGAACAGACTTACATTTAGCTCATGGCATTTCAACAATTTCTGTAATCCTTTCTTGAACAATTACACAATTCAAACTAATGTATCTTTCAACAGAAGGAAAAAAGGCCTTTGTTTTTCTGCTAGCAAATCCACATTTTAAGTGGGCACACCTGAGAAAACAGGGTTCATTCCTTACATCCTTCTACTGATAAAATGCTGCATGATTCAAAGAACTTATCCCACTCTCTTAATTGCTATTTACTCTAAAAGCAGCAGCCAGGAAAAGGCAGCAAAATATGTATAATATTTAACACTTAGTTTTATCCATTAAAACTCATAAAAGGAAATTAACTCAATAATGCTGAAGGACTGGCATAATGAAGGGCCAAACTATAATCTTGTGAAGCCTTAAAAAAAAATAAATTATTTTCCTTACCCTTTATTCCTGATGTAAAGAAATTACAAAATTTGGCCTGTAGAGAGACAGCAGCTTAGAGTGTATCAGAGACATACTTTCACTTGTCATTTAGCCATCAAAAGAATAATGCAGCTTTCCACTCTAAGTGTTCTGCTTACAATACGTTCATTAAATGTGGTTGAGACTTCAGCTTTCTGTCAGAAGAGTTCATTTAGTTCCCTTTATCTTATATTTCTTTCTTTTCAGCAAAGCTTCTGCAGGCACAGCCAACTCGTTTCCATAGCAACTGCTATACAGCCATATAATACTGGGCCTACTAAATTAATAAAGGTACAGGGGCACTAAATTCACAATTTTGGTTGATTTATTAAAGATAGGTATCAGTATCACCACAAAGATGCACATGCCTATAGATGTTCAGCAAAATAATTCCAATGTCATAAAAATGCTGCAGATGAACAGGGCCTTCAGACAGCATTTCCAAAATAATGAAATGCCACAAGAACAACAAACTAAAACCTAGGCACATGCTTGTGCTTCTAATCAAGAATTTATGCTAATAGATACTCCTCTTTCCTACACTCTCAGTTCAGAAGCTGGCACAGTTGTCATGGTAGTACACAGGAAAAAAGAGAAACTTTCACCTTTATATTTGAAGACATCTAACTATTCAACCAGAACTTCACAGACCTTGCTGGCTATAACTCTCCTTCATCAGAAAAGATCCCTTTTATCCAAACCCCTTCTGAGTCTGTACCACGTTCATCAAGTCAGCCAGCAGAAAAAGCACTTCATGTCCAACATCTGATTTCTTGCCAAAACCTGAGGCACAGGGAGATGATCAGCAGGCAAAGTGCAGAGCAGCTCAGGCACAGTGCAGAGCAGCAAGGTGAGTGCTTGGCCAGCAGAAAACCATTCATGCTTTGCAGTGAGCCTGCTGTGCCTCACAGCCTAACAGCACCAGAAGGGGAGGCTGCCCGACTCTGCCCTCACCACCAGGGTGTGATCTCTGTGCACATTTTCTAGTATACACTACTTGGCAGCTTATTAGGTATTCTGAGGCAGGTCTCTCTCCAGCTGGGCTACCTCTGCTCCAATTCAAACAGAGGAAACAGAGGAAAGACTAGAATCAAGGAAGCAACAATTGGTATCTTTCCCTAGCTAAAGTGGTCTACAGGTAAGACACCACAGTGACACAGCAATCAACCATGAGATAAACTTTATTCTTGCCATCATTTATTAGCATATCTATCCCACAACAATGCACTCAAAAGTCACTTTAATTCTACAGAAATGCTGATAATATCTATCACCCAGTCCCAGGGCTTTGTCTAAGCACTGAGAAAAGAAATACTGCAAACAAAGCAAAACAGAACCACACTCCTCAAAGCCATGTCCACTGTATTACCTCTCAAAGCAGAAAGCACTACAAAGTGGCCTGTTTTTTAATTTTTCATTCTGAACAGTAACAGCAAAATAGGCTGCAGGCAGAGCACTAGTGAGAACTGTGGAGGAGAACAGACATGTGAAATGCAAGAGGGCACAAAGGATCTAATTGTTTAATCCCTTTCTTTTTATGACCAACATTGGTAGACCATAGGTAGATTACAGACTATGCAATTAACTCACTGTTTGTGATGTACAGGAGACATTAAAAATGACCTGGCATACTCTCCTGATCAAAGCACCCAAGATTCACCTTTGTGATAAACAAGATTTCTGTTTTCACACAGTTTATTTTTCCACGCTATAAAGGAGCCATGAAGAATATGTAAACTAGTCCTGATCTCAAGTGTTGAAACAAAATGAGAAATTCCTAATCTGGTTGTTAGCAGATGAAAGTAAAAATAAACCTCAATCAAGAAAGAGTCAAAAACTTACTTTAGCAGCTGAAGCAACTGAATCTGGGCCATAAGCTGCATCTCTCAGGCCACAACGTCCAAAGCTCTCTGAGATGCTGTCCAGGGTATCACTCTCAGTCGTCGTAGGGTTTGCTGGCCCCACTATTGCTCTCCATTTACTCACTGCATCATCTCCTAAGAGCTCCATAGCAAGAACAGGGCCACTCATTATAAACTCGAGAAGCTCACTGCAAAATGGAAACAGCACATGGTGATCCATGCTATAAATTAAAAACAACAAAAACATGATCCAGTGGAGATGTTCAGAACTCAGCTTGACAAGACCTTGAGCAACCTGATCTAACTTAGAAGTCGGCTCTGCTTTGAGGACTTGCTCACAAAGTGAGTTATTACATCTTGGCATAACTCAAGTGATTTTAATGGATGAATCCAAGAAATGAGAAGAGGCTGTCAGCAGCAGCCTGCCTCCTGTCCTGACTACCTCACAATAGAAAACAACCACCCAAACTTGGTAACCCAAACATTCCATTTAAAAACTAAACAAAATACCATAACTATAATTCTGTATCTTTACAAAACACACATAACAAGCCTGTCTTTCACTGTTTAGTCTGGACAGAACCAATAAAGGAGAACACTGACTCTGGTTTTTGTACTATTTTGTTTAAAAGAAGAGCTTTACACCATTATAATGGTGCATGTTCATGCTTCTCGAGCTACCTTCTTCCTAATGATCACTGGTCAAGAAGAGAAGAGAAATCCTACTAGTTCTTTGCTAAAGAAACAATACTAAAACTATGAGAAGTTACATAAAGAAACTACCAACAAAAAGCTATTGGAACTCGGGTTCTGTTGGTCAGAGTCTGCTTGTTTAGGACAGTTAAATAGTACACATACATACACTCAAGAAAAAAGCAATTTCTACAACACTATTTACTGTGCAGATTGATCCTTGAATATTTATTTTTTAAAATTCTTTAATATGAAACCCATTATTTCCCAAACAATACAAATGTTATCTTTCCTTACTATTCACTAGACTTAGATTGACAAGTGAACTTGCAAACTAAATCTGAATTTAAAGACAAGAAACAACATAGAATATAAATGAGTTGTAGATTTCACACTTTACTGCCTTGAAGTTTCTCGTCTCTATTTGATTTGGAATAGCTTTGGAGCTATTTATTTCTAATTTAGAGAAAAATCCTACACAAAAGATGTAGCAAATAGGACTGTAGGATGGGAGACAGGCACATCACAGTGGACAAAGGCTACAGTTCCTCAGACAATTACCATTAGTATAGTTAGACATCTGTGAAATAACACTGCAGGCAAAATTCTTGATTATTTATCAACATATTCAAGCAGGCTTACTCAGCAAAGAAAAGGCAATTCCAAATCATCCATTCTCTGACCTCCAACATGGTCAGACATAGCCTGGGGCCACGTCTCTCTGAAGGGTTTGAGTTTGGACCCACAATAAATCAGCTGCTGTTGCAGGAGAGCAGCCAGCAATGCTAATTCTCAAGCACTTCGTGACAGTACTGAAAGCAGGTCTTTCAACCACGTCAGTGCAAACCCAGGCACGAACATGGCTGGAAAAACACAAGGTACCTTCTTCTTAAAAGAGGCAGAATGGCCAGTGGAGAGAGAGGAAAAGAAAGTTGCTGGCACTTTCAGGGAAAATAGAAATGACACAATCTCTGGGTCATAGGCACCCATTTGGTCAGTTATGGAAAGACTAAGGTTTCTCATGTTACGTGGAGCAGCCTAGCATCATGGAAGTGTGACATTTGTCCAAGGGTAGCAGCAAAGTAAAAACTGCCCCATGCACTATCCTTTCAGTTATTTATGATCTGGGGTACTTGTTAGAAAATCAAGTCTTACAACTAAGTGTCCCCCCTAATTCTCATTATCTGAAAGCTCCACCCTGATCCTGAAGATATCCCTTCCCTCAGCTTTGAAGTTTTGCCCTGCTAGGAGCATTTTCATTTCTGAGGGACAAAAGACATTCCCCTGATACCACTGGGTTGTAAAGCTTGTGAGTTAAACCCCTGAATAGCTGAAATAAGAATCTCTCCCTGGAGGAAGAAGAAAAGGTGCATGCTTTGCAAAGGGCTCCACTCAACTAAGACAAGCTCTGATTTCCCCATGGTCCTGTGGTATCAAATATGGTAAATTAATTTTATATATTCAATAAATAAGCTTAATACATGTCAAGCTGAAATTGATATACCTACTGATAAAAAGGTTTTGCTCGATAGTCTGCGTAGAAATCAGCTGCTTCTTTTCTGGAAAATAAAAAGACATAACTATAGCTATACATATACACACACAGAGACATATATGTAGATATGTAGATATATAATACCCCCTGAAAACCATAATCATTCATTCAAGTATCATTAATAAACATGTTTCTACAGGCAATGTCTTCCTAAGCTGGACAACTTGTTGGGTGTTCATGTCCAGTAACAAAAACTACATTTAACTTTGTCCTGTTTTGTTTGGCTACCAGTATAGCTGCAAACTCCTTATATTCCTGCTCTGAGAAGGAATTACTGAAGCCCATTTCAGGGTCACTGATGGTCCCTACATTCTCAGGCTGAGAAATAACTGCAACAGTCACCTTCTTGCCAAGCCATTTTTTGTTATGCTGCTTTCATTTTTCATCAGTTTGAGTGGGGATATTGGTTACTGAAGTTTGGTTTCAAAGCATAAACAAACAATTTATCTGTTCCACTGGAACACTTCTTTATCAAAGCTAGTGTTTGATTAAATTGGTGCAAAACAAAGTATTGCATAACCTGGTTTCCATTCAGTATTCTCAAATATTTCAAGTTGTACAGGCAGCACAATGCCCTCCATATTAAAACTGGATTTCTCCCACGCTTTCACACTTCAAAACTCAATTTGGTCTTGCACGTCTCCTCAGGGAACACAGCAGCAACTACACACTACTTTCTTCCAAAAAAATGGGGTTTCTGCAGTGGGGGGTCTCCTTACACTGCCAGGCAAATAAAGGCTACCAGGCATATCCAGTATGTTTGCAGCACAGCTCTTACTCAGCCCCTCCTCGGGTGCTGGAAGCAAAAAGATGCCCTTTTCAGACAGGATGGTGGCCCCTCCCAAGCTCTGCATCACCACAGCCACGCTGCTACCAGCACTCAGCTCAGCTACCCAACTACACAGGTTTTGGGGACCACCACAGTGCAGAGCTACCATCCACCCACTGATGGACATAGCATTTTGTGGCTTTTTACCCCACCAGCCAACCTACTCTCTTCCCTGTCTTTTTCCCCAGCTGCTTCTCATGTTTTACTCTTGCTTACTGAACTGCTTTTTCTGCATGGCAACAGCTAGAAAAATCGATGGAGTTTTCCAGCTCTAAACCTGCTATTTTGCAGCTTCAGAATTCCTGTTGAGAACACTGACTCTGTATTGGCTTGCTCCAAATCCTGGTGTGTGCCACTTTTTGAAGCTGGAATTTGTAGAGAAGGACAGGCTCTTCAGGAGGATTGACAGGTGAAAGAAAGCAATATTGCTGACCTCTACTCTGGGTACAAAGTTCATAATCAAAGCAGTGCTGTAGGATGACTAAGAGATTCCAGACTGGAAAGTTGCTTTTACCTGCAGCAGAGTCTTCTGATTTTTTCTGGTCTTCACAAGTTTGCTCATTTTGAGCAGCTCTCTTTACTGACAGAAATTGTCTGCATATTTTTCAAATAACAGATTCCAAGTATGAACAAAGGCATAGTTCTGTCATCTGTAATGGAACTTTTGATGCCTCTCTCCCATTTGCAATCCAGACTTAAACCAAATATTGCCAGAGGAAAGAAATAACATCAAGAAGAACCTAAGAAGAATTTAATTTTCTTAACATTTATCAATGTTTGAGCAGTCACATCTTTTCTCCAGCTTTTTTATCAAGATGACCTGATTAATTCCTGTTTTATTGCTTTTAGTTCAGTATAAGCATGAGCCATTCAAATTCCAAAATATTTTTATTAACCATACAGTCAAGATGCTTCCCTTCCATTTCATAACTAAGGCAGAAACATGATGTAAAAATTATGCTAGACACAGGAACTCTTGCAATCTCACACTTCAAGCCTACACTTTGCAAAAGATTTGCCTACAATTCACTATTTCACCAGAAAATCCTCTTCTGAAATTAATTCACCAAATAATTTTGGAAAGCAAATATGAAAAAGGTATGTGAAGAGATTAAGCATTACCATTTCTGATTGCAAAGAAGTATATGAGAGGTCTATTTCTGAAACAAGTTGAGCTCTACTACTCAGTTAACAATTCCCACTGAAATAAATATCAAAGTGCAGTAGTGTTGTATAACTTAGTTCCTTTTACATTTCATTATTAGTTCTCTGTTTTCAAATAATGGAAAACAGTGTTCACCTATGTATAACAGACTGAACTGACATAGGATTAAAGGAACAAACTGGAGAAGCAAGTGTCTGCCCACACTTTCATATCTTGGCTACAACTTTTACAGAAGGCATGAATCTACTTAACAGTGATTGACAGACAAATGTTGTTAATAATCCCTTTAAAGAAAGCAGTAGATGATGATCTGAGCAAGCAAACCTGCAGAAATCGAAGGCTAGAAGACTTTGGCACAGCCATAGTTTTATCATTTTAAAATGGCACAGTCCCAAGAAACAGAGTAGATAGTATGCAGAGAAACCACAAAATACTCAAGACACTATTTAAATACATTCAATATCACAGCCCAATCTTGTACTTATTAGTAATTACTTTCAATTATACAAGACAACCAGAAATTTTTATATTCTAAGGTAAATTATGTTCTCTTTCCTCTGCAGTATGGCTTCTTTTAAATCTTGGGGCTCAATAAGAAGTGGAGAACACTGAAGGTTGGGGGATTAGGAAGATGCATGAGTAAAACCTGCCCAATCCTGCACCATCAGAAGGTCACTTGCTTTGCCTGTGACTTCCAGTGATTAAAAAGCACAAATCTGAGAGCACAAATTAAGACAACAGATTTACTGAGAGCAAGCAAACCAACTACCTTAAAGACAACATAATTATAATCAGCAATACAATCTGTATGAGGAAGCCTTGAGGTGAGGACATACAGATATGTCAGTAGTAAACACTGCTGGATTGCTAAAGCTATGGTAGCCACCTTGGGTTCATACAGACATGACATATTTCATCACCCATACACTTTTTAATACTTAGCTTAAATCTCTAAATACTTTGAGAAACCTACAGGATTATGAAACTGATGAGTCCTACCTCTCTTATTCATTGGAATGAATCTGACATGTGGAACAACACAGAATAGCTTTAGAGAATATTCTTAACTGCAAAAATATTTACATACAACAGAGCTAACCTTAAAAATTCCTTACCTTGAAAGTAGCATCATTTTGGCCTTAGTTATTGTCAATCCTGCATTAATAATGATATCAAATAATTCTCCAATCTTATGCATTCCAGAAGGTTTAATTAAAGCCAGTGTTCTGGAGAGGGAAAAAAAATAGAGAGATATAGCCAACATTACTTTTATTAGGGCATTTGGTGTGCATGTTGCATTCATATTCAGACAAAAACCCAGCACATCAAAGAGAGAAATTTTGTCACAGACACATATTCACCGTCCCAGTGTCTCATCAATTTCCATGCTGTTCTTGAATGCCTGTGAAACACATTATTCTGATAAGAACAAGCTTTGCACATTATAATTTCCTTGGCTTTCTAACCCAAGTCAGCTCAGTGTTCCACCAGTAGTTATTATTTACCAACCTCTCCCTTTGCTGTCAGAGCACACAATTTGACTTCTTACTTAGCTAATGGGTATCTCAACACCTCCTCACTCTGGGTTAGAACACAACTGAATTGTTAATCTTGCTTAGATTAACAATTGTGCTTGTTCAGTTCCTTTTTTCCTAATGTTCATCATATACATAAAATTGAAGCTGTTAAAATCCCCTGTTTGAAAATATTACTTCAACATATATCTCTTCCATAAAACTGAAAGTTAAATGATTGTTTTATTAATACTTTTATAATATTTGAAGTCCTCAGTTTGAAGAAGATCCTCTTTTGCTTGGTACAATATAAGAACTTCATGGTATAGAATGTGCATGTCAAATAGCTGACACTGGTAATAGATACAATAAAAGGATGGCAGAGGAGGTATTGCATCTCTTATAGTGACTGACAGCTGTATTCTAAGGGACATGAATCCAAAAATCTCTACACTCTCCCCCATACCTTTGTTTCCAAGTACATCCTGTCTTCTAGGTAATTATCTTTTTATACTGCACATCCCCAGGGCCAGGACTGTTTTATAAGTAAGCTTTGCACAGCACCAAGAACACCATCAGCACTAAACATATTATTAATCAAAAATAACAAGCACAAAAAGAAGGTCTGTAAAATTGCATTTTCTATTTGCATTCATCTTGTGGTGAGTCAGCTTCAAAATGTGCTCAGCTTACAAACCAACAGATTTATTCAACCCTGCTTCTCAGAAACTCCACATCTCTGACAATCCTCAAGAGCGGTTTCCATCTTTTACACTGTTTCCAATAAAGAAGGCTCTCCAGGATGGAATTTTTTATTAGAGTACTTCCTAGAATGAAAGACAAATAATTGCAAATTTCCTATTTTATATACCAGCATAGCATGGAAAGTAGCCCTTAGGTTAGCAGCAATATATTCCAGCCAGGGCAAATATGCTGAGATTATAGGAGATGGATGAACTTCCAATACATTTACTCTGAACCTTAAGTGACCCCAGATTGACAGATGCTTTGGCAAGAGACAGACTATTTCACAGCAAATGCAAAGCAAGGGAGGTGTTAGGACCAGGAAATGTAACCAGGAAGATTTGAACATATGCAACATTTTATCTGCAACTAAGGGAGAGGTGTAGACATCTTCAGAGCTCAAAAACAAACAGATTTCCTCAAGCACCATGAGGCTCCTATACACAGAGCACCTCAGGCTCAGACCCACTGGGAAGTATGATACAAAAACACTGATGGACTAAGCTGCAGCCAGAAGTTGCATAAAAGCAGTCAACCAAAACTGTGCTTCAATCCATTGCAGTGCAGCCTGAAGTTGGTTTAGCCCCATCTGCAAATCAGGAAAGGCTGACCTCTCACCAACATTGAACAGTTTGCCAGCACACTCCATGCAGCCTTACAGCCTGTCCCCTCTATCCCAAGGATTTCACAGCTCCACCTCATTCTGTGACATTATTTATCGTATCACAGGGTGTACCATGAGAGTCGAGGCCCTTGAGGAGGAGCAGCTACATGTTTGATGACAGTCACACAATGCATGACCTACATGCTGGCACAAGAGGTTCTCAACACTGTCATTTCCCATGAACAATAAGGATCAAACCTCTGGAAGGGAACTCCAGCAGCACCGTTTGCATTTCCTTGAGGAACACCTTCTTGAATTTTCATTATTACACAGGTTGATTGAGACTGACTGGTAATGCTAGAAATAAATTGTCCCTTACTTTTCTAATTTCAAGGGGTTTAGTAATAGTATAAGTCCTACAAATTTGCAAAGAAATATTGCAATACAAAGTATTTTACCTAGAAGATATTAACAAAAACTGCAATGAGCAATCCTTGTAATATCTTTTGTCTAACACTGATATTTAAACTTTAATACTGCAGTGTGAGCTTTTCAGAAGTAAGCAGGGTACAAAAGCATACTTCAGGATGCTGAAGCCTGTTTCTGAGATTGGATTTTGATTCATGTGACCTATTTTTAGTTTTAATTAGGAATATTAGAGTTCAACATGATGCAGTCTGCAGTGCAGATTTGAAAACAGTTTCATGTCTAGGAACCAAGGAGAAAGGTGGCAAATTGGGCTCAAATTGCTTACATTTTCAGAGGGACTGTGTGATGGTGCTGCAATGAGCCCTGAAACAACAGAAAATGAGAACTGATCAAAGGAACAATGCACAAAGCATGCTGTGACTATGCTTTTGAGACCTACTTATTTCTAATAATAGGACTGCTGCATGTACAGTAGCTTATGTCTTATAGGGGAAGAAATGCTGATTATGTCAATGACATAGAAGCATAAGAATAACATATCCCACTCAAAACAGAATACAAGTATTTCTGGGTGACACTCAAACATCATTTTCAATACCAGTGATACTGACTCTAAGTAAAGCCTACTTAGACAGGACACACTGGTCAGACAAATGTTTACCTCAGGTTACAATCATCTAGAATCACAAGTGAAAGGCTACAGAAACAGAAAGCCCTGTCCCATGCCAGTGATTCCTTGAGTGGCACAGTGTAAGTAAGCACATGCTCATTTAACCATTTTAGTCACTGTTTGCGATGGTTTTCTTATGATACACTGGGAGGGGAACAGAAATGCAGAACACTTAAATACAACAATATTTAAAAATTGACCCAAGACTTATGAAAAGTAGGTATAGAAACTGTCTTAATAATTTTAGCCTAATTCTAGAAAGAGCCTGTGCAAATGTAGCCTTTTTCAACACATCTATTTTGTATCTCATGTACCTAGGGTCATATTCATTTGTTTAGGTCCCTAACTCAAAACATTCAAGATTTTTTTAATATTCACTCTGCAGTCTCCCTCAAAGGCCTCTGCTGAGCCTGCCTGAGCACACACTGAGTGACCAAAGAATGTATTTCCAATGTTGAACCGATCTGCCAATAGTCCTGTACAATGGCAAAAAGAGTCAGAGAAACATTCTGCTTCATACAGCAACCTTAAAATTATTAATAGAATTCCAACTGCAGATTATTTTGGGAATTATCAGGCACTGCAGGAATCTTACTGTATCTAATAACTGCTGTAAAACCTGCTAGGAACAGGCCAAAAAAAAAATAACTCACATGCAACTGTTTTGCCCAAGGAAACTCTTTTAATATGACCCTGTTTACTCAGTGAAAGCTTCTGTGAAGAAGATTTTGAGGATCCCTTGCCTGTGTAAGGCACCTTTCACTACGCTCCTTCAGGCTATTCTGAATATGTAACACCACTTGAATATCTATGTTATCTTTCAGTCAACATTCCTAAAATATTTTCCAAACAGCTGGCATGTCATAAATGCCTTTTCTTCCTTTTGTAGAGCAATACAAAAATTCACCTCCTCCCAAGACCAACCACTTCATTGAGACAATTACAGTGTTGCAGTGCCAACTGCAACCTCTCCTACAAGAAGAAAATGTCATTTTATCATAAGCTGCCTTTTCCTGGTGTAACTGCATGAGCACTCCAAGAGTACCAGGGATTACGTTAGTTTAGGCAGAGCAGGAAATACACAAATTTACATTAATATAAAGATGTAATCTAAATAAAGCTGCACTGAGGAATAAAAAGAGTAGCCACATGTTAGAGAATCCATCCCCTTATGTTCTGTACCTCCTTTGCTGCTCTTTCACCATGCCCAACCCCTTGGAGAAGTACTAGAACTCCTCTGGAAAGATTTTATGGCAGGCATTCTCAGAGCAGAGTTTTTGTGCAGTTAAGAAAAAGATGTGTGTTAAAACATGCAACTCTCCCTCTATGCCTGGTTATGTACAACTCTCCAAACAGAGTTCAGAACAAGACCATTTACTGGGAGGGAGTGAGAGCAAGTGATTAAGGCTCACTGGAATATCATACCCAAGAAAATGTTCTGTGTTCTTCTCAAAAAGGCTGGAGGAAATTTAAAACTTTTATAATTTGTAAATTCAAAGATTAACTGCACTGCTATTAAATCAGATCTAAAGTTCTTGTAAATTAATCTTAGTGTCCTTGTATTCTCAGTCCTGATATTTGTTCTCAGATGGCTTCTTAAAGTCTTTTCCAAAGCAAGTCTTTAAACCAAAAATATATGATGAGTCTTATCTTCATCCATGATAAACGAATTTTTTCTTAACAAACAAGCCTGTAATTTTTATTGACATTCTCACACTGTACTTTCTGTTCCTCATGCACACAGAGCTTAAGAGAAGCTGAAGAAAATTGTCAGAAAAAATCTCCA
Organism: Notiomystis cincta; assembly: GCA_013398075.1. Lineage (NCBI taxonomy): Eukaryota > Metazoa > Chordata > Aves > Passeriformes > Notiomystidae > Notiomystis > Notiomystis cincta. Next base: position 98,536 of record VZRX01015421.1, on the reverse strand, counting down.
TAGTGGGGAAAAACAACAGAGAACAGGAGTGGTCCTCTAGTACTTTCATTTAGTACTACTAACAGAGTAGATCAGACTGGTGAGGCACTAGGCTTCTGCACACATCCCAGAGAGACAGGTGCTACTTTCACAAGGTCCTCCAGGCCTTTCAAGCCCAGCGCACTTCAGTTAGCATATCAATTCTGCCCCTCAGAACTCACAAGAACCCTACTGCTGCCTGCCCTGGCTCAGCAACGAAGCTGAACAGGACCCATTTTCCTCTTGCCCCTCTTTTCTCTCAAGATGCCTAGGGGAGCCAGTAGATGACACCATGGAGAAGCTGGCCTTGAAGGTAGTAAGCAGGTAACTGTGGGCTTGCCCACAAGCAGGTACCACTTTGCTTCTCTGCAGCCATCAGGAAATGAGATCCCTTCAAGCTGCAAGCAAACGTGCAGCCATCTCCTCCTCTGCCCACAACAGTACAAACCCCTCATTTCTAGCAAACAGCTGCTTGGAAAGCCCAACCCAGCCGCAAGGTTCCAAAGCGACCCCGTCTGACCTCTCTTTGCGGCTCCCAAGCTTGCGAGACGTGTACAGATTCCCGTAGTCCACTATGGAGAGGTGGCGGGAGAAAACAGTGACTTTGCTGCCCACGTAGAGATCCTCGAGGTGCAAACTCTCGTACTTGGTGCGCCTCAGGAACGTGCGACGGTTCTTCACATCGTACTGCAGCAAAAACAAGATTAAAACCGACCACAGCAAGATATTTATTGTGGGCAAACTCAGTTTAATCTTTACTGTCAGAAATTTCCATAGTACTGCGGGATTGAATCTGATCCCTTAATCAATTTAATGCCAAGTCCTTTGAACTTACAGGTGTACCAAGAAAGCTTAGAAGACTAAATCACAATTACATTTAAATAGTCTCAGGCTGACAACTATCTTTGAATTTATTTATTTTTTTGTTTCTACTTTGCTTGTTCTAATTCAAGCTGTGATAAAAGGTTCAGGTGCCTGGTGGATGCCTCTGCCCAGTCTCACTGAGAGTTCTCCCAGCACATTCACGCTGTTTCATAGCCCAGTGGCTCGCACCAGAACGATCAGCATACACACTGGCAGGTCTCCTCTTCAGGGCATCATTCCAGTGATATTATGCTCTATTTGACTGCATAAGACTCAGCATTAGGGACAGAGAGATGATTGCAACACTTGGCTGAGATGCTCTCACTGCCTAAAGCAGCAAGCTCAAAAGCCTGTCAGGACCATTCAGCTTTATGTATCATCATTCCAAGCAAGAAGCCAGACACTAATGTGTAGTTTTCTGGGTGGGCTGGCAAAGCATAGAAGTCAACCCTTTTGAGCAGTTTCTTCACTGCAAGTAGATATTAAGACACCTTCAATCTCCTGGGGAAGTGGAAGCCTATGAAAGGAAGAGTTTTTCCTCCTCAGGCCAAACTTCTCCTTCTGTCTCAGTCTACAGGTGCTGTCCTCTATGTGTATCCACTAGAATAGCATTAAAAGAAAGAACATCATTCCCACAAATTATGGAGGAGAAAAATAAATAAGTGCAAAATTCCATGTTGTGAAACGTGTGAATACTGAGAAGAATTTTAATTGTTTTCAGGATATCCAAAACTTAGCAGATTAGAGAATGCAAATTATTTTAATACTTCCTCCTGCTGAGGAATCCTTCCCTGCTGAAATGTCCATAGTCCCTCACACATGCTCCTACTAAGTGTTTACTATGCAAGTGCAGTAGGGAATGAAATGACAATATGGTTAAAAAAAAAAACCAAAACTAAAACAACAAAGAAACCAACTTGAATTCAGCTACTTGTTTTCTCATAGAGTTTGCCAGGAAGTCTATTAACTGTCTCAAGCATAAGCAAATTCTTCAATATCTTGACCAAAAACCTGAGCATTTCCTTGGTTATTTCACTAACAGTTGCTAGAAAGGCACCTCGAGGTGTTTCTCTCTTCCCTGGTGGGGATCTACCTGTGATAAAGCATTGTTGTTTAGAGTGGTATTTTGGATCTGTTTAAAAGACTTTTTTATAAAGTGAGTGATAAGCCACAGCAGAAGAAATACAAAACTGTTTGGACTGTTCCACTCCTGCCCGTGTACACGGAGAAGTAAATTACCCAAAACAAAACAGTTCTCTGCTAAGAATCTATCCTTTGTAACGATTTCTTTGCTCTTTTTAGGAAATCTTTTGTAGAAAGAAAAGTTATTCAGGCTTTAAGAATTCCCCATGAGAGTTATTAATTATGGAAATCTCAGAGAATGGGGCCTCTCTCTCAAGAGATTCAGTTTGAATGAAAGAACTGCTGCTGTCCTTGGACAAAAATCCATGTGGTGTTCTTCCAGCTGCAAAGCAAGCTGGAAACTTCTCTCATTATTCCCACTGTCATTTTTCTTCACCAGCCAAGACTTGAAGGACAGAAAGAAAAGTTAAGCTCAGGACTTCATATAACATAAGTCTTGAAGAGCTCTGCTCCACCCTCTGCTGAGCTGTGTGATAAGGGAGCGCTATGGTCAGGGATGACGGGAAAGGGAATGAAAAATCCTCCTCATACATGGGGAAAAGCTGGCCCATATCTATAACCTCCCTTCTCTCAGATATGTTAGAGGGAAGAGCAGGTTGTCATGTCCTCAGGAAAGTACTAAAAGATGCAGAAGAATCAGACAGTAATAAAGAAAAAAAAGAATAGCCAAATTCTGCAGAAATAAAAAAAACAACCCAGAAAATAATTCTGAATGTAGTATCTGTCCACAAACTCACCCCCAAAAGTGATTTTGTGATAATCCTTCTCTAAGGGTGTTTCCACACATTTTAGTTCTTTTAACTCCTGTCCTGCCCACATGCAGTCTATAGCTGTGTACACACCATGCTGCTTTAACCTAAGAGCACACCAGCAAAATGCAAAAGTCTGCCAAGACACAGATACTGCAATAAGAAGCTCAAGAACACCTTGGAAGCTCTTGGTTTTGAGACGTGTAGGTGAAATGAACAACAATTTTGCCAGCCTACACATGGTTGTGTAGGAAGATTATTACAGTTCCTGACTGATCAGCTAAACTGTCTCTGGGAAATAAAAATTAGAAACCTCACATTTTGAAAACTGTGCACATACAGACATCGTACAAAGAACTAACTTAAAAGGGACAACATTATGATAGAGTTTGCTTAAAGAGACCATCAGGAATCAGTGCAAAGTGCAGCTCCTCACACAACTGGGTATTATTGCTTCAGTGAGGAGTAATTTGGGTAAGAAAAGGCAAATTCCACTGGCTTATTTCTGCAGCTCATTTTTGTAGCAGGAAAGTTAAAATTTGGTAATGAAATTACTAGGTGTAACTATCCAAATCTAGGCCATTTTTAGACTCTTCACTAAGAATCAGAACAGACTAGTCCATACTGCTTTACTCACTCCTAAAAGGAAGCACAAAGCATTGGTTGGCATGAGGATTACCTATACAGTACATATTATATTTTTATATACATGCCTGTTACTGCAAATGCTTGTTTTGACCTGCTGTCAATAAGCAATAGGGATGAGCTGTATGAACCATAAGTCAGAAAGGTCTGTGTAAGCACCACTGATGGAAAAATTTAGATCCCACTGTCTGAAATGTCCTACCTCTCATTAAACCAAATTTACCATTTCCTCTACTTTGATAAGACTCTTTTACATTTTAGTCTTCAGGCTTCTGGAATTCCTGCTGAAGCTTATTCCCCTGTTTGGAATTAGCTTCAGTTTGCTCCTCTCAAGCAGTAGGGCAGTGTTGCTGAGTTTAAATTCTGAAGCCCAAGTAGAGATTGAATAAAAAGAAGCTTTCTGAAAATTAATCTCTCCACACCAAAGCAAACTTTAAGAAAGAAAAGAATCATAAATGTGAAAGCTATTCTATACTGTGAACTCATATTTTTGCTTTTCTTTTAATTTTAGAAACAGAAGAAGATATATTTTAAATTAAATTTTCTTACCTGGAAAGTTTAGAGGCATAGGCAGTGGCTTGCCATTTTATGAACTGTTTAATTGGTTATTACATTTATGACAACAGATTTTTTTCCTTACATCCTTACCATTTCAATTGATGAATCTTTTGGGTAATACAGAAGTTCATAACGCCGAAGGAGTGAAGCATTTGGGTCATACCATTCAGCAATGAAAGCATATCTCTCATCTTGACTCTGGAAAAAGAAAAGGGGCAAAACTGGCTATTACAGAAAGCATACATATTCTGTATGTAAAAATACACAAATTAAAAACTTCTTTCATTTGTTACCAGAAAATTTTTAAAAAATCACTTGTAAATGGACTTGCACACTCTGCATATTATCTCCTGCCTACCACAGCTGGTGACATCTTTTCACTTGTTAGCTATCATCTTTTAAGCAGGATGGAACTTGGATCATGGTAATTTTCCAGACAATCTCATAACTTACCCTGATTTCATGAGTCACGAAATCAGGACTATTGTTGAAGAGTTCTTAGCTTAGTCAAAGTATTTGATTTACTTTCTTCTGTTAAAAAAATGTGTTCACCTACAATTAAATTACAGACTCTTAACACATTTTCTACGCATCCTACAAGGAAACAGTTTTCCTTCACAGTCATATCTAAACTTCTCTTAATGATGAGATAAACATATTCAAGTTAGGACAACATTAGCTTGATTCACCACTTAACTTCCTGAAATTTACATAAAGCATAAATAGCCTGACCTCATTTACAACTCCTTTTCTGCCCCTAAGGAGTGATGAGGAAGATGGATTGCAGTAATTCCAGAAGTGTAACTACATGGGAGCTTCTCTGCACACCTCATCCTCAGAGCATAACAGCCCCCAGCAAAGCAAGCCCAAAGGTGAGGCATAGCACGTGGATGTGCAGTTCTCACTGCTCTCAGTGGTACATGTTTGTTAGTTACTGGTGCAGTATCAGTTATTTGATAGCTACAATAGTTAGATGGAGCTCCACATTTTTAATTCCCACATCTCCTCTAAACCTGATTGCTACTCCTAAGGGCAAGCATGACTTCCACACTTTACACATATCTTCTTATACACTTTAAACATTGAGGAACCACTGGGAGTTTAACTTAAAGCCATGTGGGCCTTTTTAGTACTTCAGATTTTAGAAAAGGGCAGCATTTCAGTTGTTACAAAGACCAGTTAATAAGCAACAAGATAGAGTTCCATGACTATTCTAAAACATCAGCAGGAAAATAATCTTATTTTTCCAGCATCTTCATCTTACTACTGACTTAGGACTAACTGCTTTTGCAGGTTGAAGTCTAAAAGAAGCAGCAGCAGCAGGAAAGAATGAGATAATGAAGAACAAATCCAGAATTTTACAATGTGATGAACACTAGTACCCCTCCAGTCAAGAGCATCATGGCAAATGCCCCACCCTCCTGTCAGCTCTTATGGTACCCCCTATACTGCAAACAAATGTATGATTGCACTGCAGAAACACTTATGCCTTGGGGGCAGCACAGTGCCCTGTGAAGGATGCAAGTTTCCACATCTCTCTGTAGAAGTCTGTGCAGCATTGAAAACCTTATTAGCATCAGCTATTCCAACTTGTGTATTATTTGTACAGCACACACTGCAGCCTTTGACAAGAGTTAAGCTCATCTTTTACGTGCAGCATCCAGCATGCAAACTCCCTAGGGACTCAGCCTGGTTTCTGGCCCTTGCTGGAGCTGGATGTGTTTGCGTCACTACTGCTCCTGCCATCATTCTGGAGATATGCAAGTCAGAATAAACTCTGTCTTATGGCAAAACTCACTCCTGAGTTTTTCTAGTAAGGGCTGGAAGATTTCAACTTTGATCTTACACTCACATTACTGGACAACAAGATATTTGATCAATTAATTTGATTGACCATCATCTTGTGAAGAATGGATTTTAGAGAGAAGCAGTTCTCTGCCAAAGAGATTGTCTGAAAAGAAAAACAGTCCAGTTTCATAGAACCATAGAACGGTCTGGCTCAGAAGGGACCTTAAAGATCAACCAGTTCCAACCCCCTGACATGACAGGAACATCTTTCACTAGACCAGTTTGTTCAAAACCCCATCCAACCTTGAACACTTCGAGAGATTTCTCAAGTACTACCTCCAGAAAATGACTACTAATTGACGAAATAAAAAAGATGCACCATCTTTAATCAATGCCTATTCATAACATGAAGACACATAATTGCATTACAACGTGTTATTTATTTCATGTTATAGCATAGCTTTCAACTATGTTTTCCAAGTAGCAGCTCCTAGAGAAGCTACCAATTTTCAGTTAAGCAAAACTTCCAAAATTTGTAAATGCTTACATGTCTCAGTGAAGTAATGTATTTATGTGAACAACCAAAGAAAACACCATTAGATTTTTTGCTTAGTCACCAGCATAAGTCATCAGCACCTTCATGTTTATAGAGAGAAACTGCATTGTGTGCCTTGTGTGGTGAGGAATAGGTCTGCTTTTTTTTTTCTTTTAGCACAACCTTGGTTTTAAGATCCATTTGAAATTCATTTTTTAAGATTTTACTCAATGTCTGAGCTACTAATATTTGTTATTCAGCAAGCTCTGATGGCCACTGAGCAGCAGAAATCAACACTCTGTCTTATCTTCTTTTGGCATTGTAAGCAAAGGCAAGGTAATAAATGCTACTTAGAAATGAGTAAAACTGCAGAGCTAATCCCTAAACACCCAGAAAATGCTATCAGTTAGCAGGACAGCTTGAATCCATTACTGTTATGTATCCAGAAAATATGGAGACCTAATATTTCTCTAAAATGACCAAACCAAAGTCTCTAAAGCTTCTCCTGAGCCATAACTAGAATCTTCTCTGCTGTATGGACACAGAATTATTACAATAAAAATTTATACATGTAGAGAACAATATCAGAAAAAAGTTCAATGCTTATGGGAAACACAGTAAAAATAACTGGAAACATTATTGGGAAACACTGCAAAAATAACTGGAAACCTTGTATTTGTGAACATGTCTATTGTTTCAGAGGCACACACTGCGAAGTGAAGAAATTCAACACTAAAAGCAAACTGAAGACCTTGCCAAACAACGACCTAAAACACAGCAGAACTCCAACCTTACTATTGCAGATTCATACAAATTGTCTTGAAATAGATAAGTGACAACACAGAATACAATCGTGATATGGTGAACTTATTCTGAGACGCCCTTGCCAAGCATTGCTGTGAAACTGCCACTCCAAGTCATCAAAAATGTCAACCAATTTTAAAATGTAAGTTTTTAAAAATGAGTACATATTAAGTTCACAATTTGTTTTAAATGAGAACAGAAACTTTTATTTACTTATTTAATGGAGTAGGATTTTGAAGGCAAAAACCAAATACAAAAACCTTGTCCACTTCCCATCACGTATTATAAGGATTGCAATAAATTTTTAAGCCTTCACAGGCCTGAAATTCTAATTTCTGAATATTTACCAGTCAGTCAACAGAACTGGTATGGCAAACAACCTTCTTACATACCCCTTCACCAGTGTGTCCTGATGCAAAGTGGGAAGGAGTCTCAAAGATGAGGAAGTACTACAGGAGGCAAACTAAGTTTTATCCTTAGCTTCTGTCCATCCTCCTAGCAAAGGAAACTCAGAGAAAACAACTCTCCAAAGAAGAGTGATTAGAGAACACTGATGACCTGTCACATGGTAACATTTTCCATGCACTGCACTGCTCCAGACCAAGACTGAGCCCCCAAAGAGGAATATTTCACAGCTCTTGACCAGAGAGCACCTCATTCCCCCAGGAAATGGCACAGGCATGTTAGTCACCACTGAAATCATATTCCTCTGAAAAAGCTCGAGTAATAACAAATCAAGTGAATCCATAAGTACATTATAACTCAGAAAATTCTTGCTTTAAAGAATTAATTTCTATTCATTTCTGTACCACTCCCTCATTAAAATCACACATAGCCTCTGCTCTCAGGACTATGCAATTAGCCAAGAAACACCTAATGGAGGAGAAATATTTTTTCATAAATGTTCATATTAGTAGAAAAACTGCTACCAATAAAAAGCCCAGCAGTAACTATGCACTTTACATTTACACTCTGATACTTTTAGAATAGCTGTCTTGAGCTCAGCTTTTACATCTCCTTTCCATGGTAAAATCTAGAACCACTGAGATCAGCAATGTCAAGAGTTCATCTACTGTGAAGATGGAAAGAATAGGTTTTTTCCTTCTTCCTTCTGTAAGTTGCACAGAAAAACATTTAAATGCATGTGGGTTTCGCTACCTTTCGCTTTTTGTTTATATTGGCATGTGTGAATATGCAGTAGGATGGCTCCATGCACACGAAAATGCTTATTGAAGTATAGCTGAATTAAAAACCCTAAATTTTGTACTTCTGAAAGTGATAGAGGAAGCAGTCATTCTTAGCCAGCATGGGACTAAGTTCTAGAAGCTAAATCCAAGCATCCATCAAAGAACCATGCTCCCACAAAACTCTGTGCAGAGGGAAACGGTGTGTTTGGAACCAAACTGGCAAGGACATTTGAAACCAAAAAGCAGAATGCTTAACAAGCTGGACAGGACATGGTATCTTGTCCTGTAAACCTTACAGATTTCCAAAAGGCTTCTGTCCACAGTAAAATAAAAGGAGATCTTCCAAAGGTTTCCATGAGAAGCAACAGTGGTAGAAGAGCAGCTCAAGGACTAAGGAACTCACATGGAAAGGTGGAGAAACAACTTCATCCCTCTGGTCTGACCTATGATGAGCATAGATCTGGATTCCAAATTTTCATGATGCCACCTGACAGCCACACTACTGTACTGTTCTGGGGTGAGTACTTCTGTCCTCCTCCTCTGGTTTTGACTAGAAAGTTCATACTAGACTTTATCTTACAAGGGGGAACACAGGGAATCAGGAGCTACTGAGGATTTTTTTCAGCTCAATAGAACTTCACATGAAACAGTAATAAAATATTTCTTGAAATTAGAAAGTTCTGATGTACCTAGAAGGTGCACCTTTACATGCTATTAGCAATCTGGTCTCTACGAGGTTATACAGGCTGTCAGGAATTTCAACATGCATGGCATTATCTGACACAGGCTCAGGGCCCATTGACCACATATTAGAGCTTTAGGAGTCATGCAGAGTATTGCTACATTTTAAGTGTGCAGCTTTGTTGTCTGCTGCTCCTTCGATTTTTCTCAGTGACTCAGTGACTCTGAAATCAGACCAGAGAGAAAAAGAATCAAAGGATTTGAATCCTCTCCTAATGAAGCAATAAAAAGACTGCACAACCTTGGTAAAAGGTGAAACTAATCCGTCCTGATATCTGTGTTCTGTATTTTGTAAAACTCTGCTGTCACAGGGAAGGCCTCCAATAAAGCACAGCCCAAGCTGCTTCTATGAAAATCACTGGGAACAGGATGGACCAGCATACAGGAGCTATTCTCACACCAAATGGATGAGAGAAATCTCCTAATACACCAAAAAAGCTTCCTGGAAAGGTTGCTCTGAAGCTCCCTAAAATTCTGGCAGCAATTTTAAGGGAACATTTTTTCACAACCTGCTCCCCACTCAAACCAGGTTGAGGGCACTCTCGAACATACCTCGGAAGAGCAAGGGTATTTTTATAAAAAATTAGATGGTTTCAAAGCATAAAAATATTCATTATTTTAAAACATTTCAGGTGAAGAGATCATGAGGCTGATTGACTCCAACATCAGATGGTCTACTTATGCATTAACATGTACCTACCTTATGTTTTTAGGAAGAAAAAAGAAAAAGAAAATCACAAATGTACAAGAGCTTGGCAATAACAACAACAACAAAAAAAAGCTGAAATGTCCAGTGAAGAGGTATCTTTATCTTTCCTCTCTATAGTTTCTACAAAAAAACCCCCACCAACTATTGCTATATGTGCTGGTGCATTCCTTAGACAGATGTTGGCCTTGTGCCCTTCAGACAGGGTGAAGTGGGGGACCTGACCAGCTGCCTTCACCAAGGGCATTATTTTCAGAATTAAGCCCAGAAACTGTTGTTATAAACACACAATTAACCTCCAAAGTCCAGAAGCTACAGCTATAAATGTATGATCAACCTCTAACAGGAGGTATCTAAGTCCTGTTATGAATTATTTCAAACAATTCCTCAAAGCTCATAAATCTCCAATCACTGCTCTTCCAGACCAATCCCCACTTCAGATTTAATGCTACTTCCTAGTCCTGAAGAGGACTTCAGCATAAATGAAAAGCAGTAACTGATAAACTCCTGGTCTGAGGAGCAAGAGGCAGGAATTTCAGCCAGAAGCAGCTACTCACGGTGTTGTACTCCCCCCGCAGGCCAGTGACAGAAGCACCATCACAGAAGCACCTGCTTTCTTTAGAGCCCCAGAAATACCTTGATTGCTTTAAATTGTTGACTTGTTAGCTTTCCTGTTCTCTCATTTTAATATTTGGCAAGCCCTGCTTTATTTCCAGCTAAGTGCTTTTAGGTGCAGGCCCTGCACAATGCCAAACTTCCCACATAGCACTGAGTGCTCACAAATTCAGACCACCAGACCCAAAAAAAGGTAACTTCAATTAGTTTAAAAGACAGTCTCAACCAGTGGGTTAGAAGTGCTACTTTTTCATGGAAGAACCTCCTAAATGTGACAATCCTCTGCAGACATAAATCTGAAAAAGATAATTCAAAAAACATTTAAAACAACTGAAATCTCTAAAATATCTCTTTCAAAAGTCAAGTACTTCTGCAAGCATGAGAAATAATGAGGCCTGGTTCTCTATACTGATGTTTCTCATCCCTGGCTGTTGTGACCAGAGCCTCTCTTCTGCTCAGGTGTTTAATAAAGGCTCATACCCACCTGGATTCTCTGATGTCTAACTACGGTTGAGCTCACAGTGAAGTCTTTCTTAAAAAATGAATTATAAGGTTTCTTCCCCCTCCTCATTCTTGTGAAACCTGGAAAAACATCATTACCCCTCTGCCAAATCCAACTAAAATCTGCCAGTAAACTTCAAACTTCCCAGAGGGAAAACTCACTGGTCAGATACACACAGTGTGATCACACAAACCTAGGTTTTCTGAGACAGACAAACTGAGAGCAATATATAAAATTCTATTTGCACACTACAAGCAATTTTCCATCATCAATAATTCTTCAAAGGACACATCTTCATTTGTGAAAGAAAAGGGAAAGGGAAATAAAAGCACACTAGTAGGTAAGCCATTAAACGTTAGCAACAATTTTGCAAGACTGAAACAAGAGACTTTAGACATGCTGGTGGTATTTAACAAATAACATTCAGCGTGGCAGAAAGTGCTCTTAATTTTCAGCATTGTAGTGCACCTTAAATCCCAAAATGAATTCTCATCAGTGCATGCTTATTAAGCTGTGTTATTCAAGCCATCTTCTGCCTTCACAGTTTATGTAATACAGGATATTTTCCAGGCAAAACTTAAATCCACAACACTGTGTAGATAGAGCACTCAATTAGCTCTGTCTCTTAAAACTCATTTTCCTCCTCCTCTTCTATTCATGTTTCTGACACACGAGCTGGAATAATTTTTAGAACTTCAATTTTGCAGCCCCCTCACTGCTGTTGCACCTCCCACTACTTTCTCAACAGGCTTTTCTTTAGTGAAAAAGTAAAATCAAAAGATCACTTTTTAAAAGGAAAAACATCTGGCAACTGCAATTTCCATGACAATGTCTTGACTACAGACAATTCTCAACCTAAGCCTTTTATTCAGAAGCTCACTGATGAATTTTGTAAGCGTATCTCTTTTTATCCTCTCCTTGCAGAAAGCAAAGCCTACCTATTGAAAATTTCACACAAATTCTAAAGTATTTCAAATTAAGCAAATATTGGATAACTTAATCATATTTGAAATCTATTGACTCAAACATTCTACAGCCTTTGTGTTTACCCTCCTCCAGCTGGTGATACATCCTTTGGATCTGCAGACTTCCATTATTGGTCCCTAGGTGTCTCAGGTGCCTTTTGGAATGTATATGTTCATATGGCTATTGCTGCTTGGACCATCTGCTGCCAAGGAGCATGGGGATACTTCTGTCCCTGTAACACTAACCAAGGGAATCTTCCTCTTCAACTGGGATCTCAGTTCAGTAAATCATCCCCTTATGCTCAGGGATTGTGATAAACACAGCTCTAGAAGGTCAAAGGCCTCAAATTTTCTTCTCACATTTAGGAATCTGCAATCCCATGCCACATCAGCAAAATTATCTTGATGCTCTGTCGATTTCCTAAGCAAGAAATCTGCTTTTACTGCTAGATTACATAAATTATGTAAGCTTCCTATAAAGCATGTAGGCATGATAAGTACAACCTAACCTTTTTTTTTCCCTGGTCTCTCATATAAAAGAATCAAGATTTGAAATTCTCAACCAATAACTTCAGTCCTCTGCAATTACATGTCATAGTTAAGTACTTAGTTACAGGATTCATATTATTTTTCTAATTATGGAAAACAATTTCCCTAAAACATATGAAGGATGCCATACTGCTCCTCACTGCCCTATTCAGCCAGATTTAGCTTTAGAAGACCAGCTACATCTTGTCTTTAGGAGAACATGTGGCCATTTAATGCACATTTGCAAAGCTGCAGGTGATAGGATCATATATTATTGTTCTCATAATTACAGGATCACAGGTAATTCCTCTAAGAGCAGTCAGTAGTGCTCAGCACATGCCTGTCTGCCTGACAGTGATTTAAGGGAAAGCAGAGCTGTTCCCTGACTCAGAGCACGATTTGCATCGCAGGTCATCCCACGTAATCACATCTGAGCACAAAGTTATGTGCTTTGCACTTCATCAGCCAGTAGTGGCAGAACTAATGCTGCCGTGCTCAGCTGCTGAATGCTGTGTCTCCACCTTCCAACCACGAGATTAATGCCTCCATGTGGTGCCAGGAAGGGAAACGCTGAGCTACCTGTGCACATCCCGTTACAAGATCCAACCAATATTGTACTTACAGGAAAAACATTTCTAAAAGGCTCAAAACTTGGCCTAACATTAAAGCTGACTTCAATACTCAAAGGCAGCTTTCTTTTATAGCAATGCATTCCTCTGGCAAAATTCCAGCTTTCAATTTCCAGTATTTTGAGAACTAAAGCTTTTCAGAGAAACACTGATCTTTTTAGTATTTTAATTAGGATTCTATAGCATATTCAGATTTTCTCCCCACACATTCTTATTCAGGTATTCCGTGAAATTTTCAACCTCCTCTAGAATCAATCTGGAAATTTTCACACGGAGTGGTTAAAATTGGAGAAAGTTACAAACAGCTGGAAGTAGAGCTTTGAAAGGAAACACTTACAAATCCTAAACTAAAGCTGTCAACAGCACTTCAAAGCAGTATAATGCCTACAGCATCTTCAGATTATCTCAGCTCATAATAATCTTCTGAAAAGCTTTTTTAACATGAACTAGTTGGTTGCCTTGGAATCCCAGCTAAGGGAGATTGGGTCCTTCAGCCAGCCACCACCACGAGCAATTAGCACCCAGGAGTTTGTGTGAATGCTCTGAAGACCACATATGCTGCATCCACCTGGAACAGTCAGAGCTTGTCATGTTGTAGTAACCATTTATGGTCCTATGAAGCATAAAAACAACTCTGCTGACACGTCTCTCATTCACTACTGTGGGCATTTAAAGAAAGCATTTTGTCTGCACTACTGCTTAACAAAATGCTGGCTTTATTTTGTCTCAGATTGTGTCAAATTCTGAGGTAGTTGGACTAAATCCAGATCTCAACTAGTACAGATGTCATGGTCATAATTTATTCTGAAGTCAGACTAATGACAAGTTACATGCAAACAGTAGTTCTTATGATAAAAGCTGTTCAGCATTTCCCATAAGTAAAGTAAGAAATCAAAATCTTCTGTGGGGTACAGAAAGCAAAGTGTGTGAGTATAATCGTATTCCCAAACTCGGCCAATCCTAACAGACTTTTACAGGTTCACTTTATGAAGATTTTTTTCTACAATTCACAGATTATTTCTCTTCCAAAGCATAGGACTTTTGTCATCAGATTTGCACAACTGAACTATGTTATTCCCCTGAGATGCAAATGCCTCTGCTGGACGAAGACAGTGGCCGAGAGATTCCAAACTCATACATAGTTTGAATAAAATTGCTTAGTTCCACATTCACAGCTGCCCCCTGCATTAGTGCATTTGATGTTCAGCACCTTTTAAAAAGGAGGCTATATTTTCCACTTTTGTAAAATGGGAATATTCATCACCATCACTCCTTTCACAGAAGGATACCAAGATTTAATAGCCAAAATATTTGTACTACTTAGGCATCACAAATATCCCTTCATTTTGACAAAAACACAGCAGAAGCAGATCAGTCAGTTCATCCTGATTTCCTGCTTCCACAGACCCTTCACTGCAGCACAGGAACCAGGCTCCTGTGGAAGAAGTCAGAATGGGAAAATGCTGCCCAGCTCACTGCCCCTGCCTCCAGGAAACACTGCTAGTCCAGAATGTCAGTGGCTGCAAGGACTGGATCCAGGCCACAGTTCCTCCACTCTATCCCAGTGATTTGGGAGTGTTCAGACTTAAAAGACCACGGTTCAGTTACCAAAGAGTGTATTGTAACAGAGACCATGGCACAGGGTGAGGACAGCATTGCTCTTATGTAACTAGAAAACATACAGCATAATACAGTCCCTAAAGTAGGAGAAAGAATACAAGGCAAGGCTAAAAATAGGAGGGGTACTAAATTTAGCGAGGGATCACACTTAAATGTGCAATGTTAATGTGGAAGAACAGGTACACAGCCTCGAGCATGCCTACCCACTTCTCCCCACTTCCCATGTGTAGCCTTCTCTTATACATGGCTCTCTTTAGGAATGTGTTAGAGTGCTCTGCAGAAAAAGTGTGATTTTTTAAAAAGATAATTAAGGTAGTTACAATTATTGAAGGATCCCATGTAAACAAAGATCATGCAACAGGCTCTCAGGAACGCCTCTCGGGAGAGAGCCACTTCTTTGCAAAGACACGAGCACCCTCTGGTGCCCAAGGACAGGTTGAGCGCCGTATTTAAACTGCAAGAATTCACTTCTGAGATGATCAGTAAGAAGCCATCTCTGTTTTACCATCTCTTCCTAGTGCACCGTGCCTCAGAATTAGTAACCTCCTAAGAGGGGGTAGAAATGACTAAATGATAAAGCACAGACACAGCAGCCAGGGTGATGAAGTCCTTTCACACAGGAAAACTGAGACCATTGGCAGGTGGCCTTCCTTAATGCCCAGCCTCCAAAAGTTCCAATGCCACAGTTTTTTAATGAGTATCAGAGCCACCCACTCTGGGACAACTCATAAAGGCACCTCACAGAGTTTATCTCATATAGGGAACATAATTCTAATAGGCATACAGTGTGAAAAAAAAAAAAAAAATTTCTACCTCTTGTATGTGCCCATCTGATCTGAGATAGGCTCACTATTGAGGCAAAAACTTGCTAAGCTGTCAGTATTAAACTATGACAGCATATTCCAAAGCCCTGCCACACAAAATTTACTCCCTTTATCAAACCTTATGCTGTTTTATCTTTCCATTTTGCTGACTGGGAGAGAACTATGGGGTTCCATCCACGCAACATTACTGAGTGACCTTGATGTGTTGCTCAGGCACCAGGGCCTCTGGTTTCCATCTGGAAAAGGACACAGAGGAACACAAAAAACTTGGGATGCGTTAGGCCAAGCACAGTGCTTACTTTCAGGAAATAGTACTTCTGGTGATTATTCCTGGCAGCTGCAATTATAGTTAAAAGTCAGTGTTCATGGAAAAGCCCTCTTCAGACTTAGAGCAATAGGTGTTCCCTACTACCATTACCATTGTTTCTTACCAGCCAGTTCATGATTAACAGAGTATCCCAGCTGGATGTACTAGATCACCACAGGATTCTAGAAACTGACAGTAAAGAGGCAACTGAACAGCCAAAACCACGTTTTGGAGAGTCACTACTCCCTTGGCTTAAAGGAAACAGACCACTATCAAAGAGAAAAACCTAAAAGGTTCCATTTTTAGTGTTTAGCCACTAGCCACCAAGGTAGTCAGGGTCTGGAGAACAGGACACATGAGAGGAGGCTGGGAGAACTGAGCCTACTAAGATAAGAGAAGGCTGAGAGCGACCTTACTGCTGTCTACAACTGCCCAACTGAATTACACCAAAAAGATGGCTCTAAACTTTTCCTGAAGGTGCACAGTGATAGCAAAAAATGCAAAGGACACACATGGAAACATAGAGTCACATTCTACAAGAAACAGAATTACCAAGAGGGTGGTCAAGCACTGGCAAGGGATACCCAGAGGAAGTGTGCAATCCCCATCTTGGGAGATGCTCAGGACTTGCCAGGACACAGCCTGGAACAGCCTGGTCTGGTTAGACCTGTTTTGAGCAGGTTGGAGATCCCTTCCAGTCTAAATGATCATTCTATGATTCTAATTACAGCTTGGTATATCTGCCCAAAGGTAATGTTCATCCTTCCAAGCTGCTCCAGATCTGATACAGACCAGCTGGGTTCCTGTATTAACAAAAACCTAGATGTACTTTGACAAAATGCTGAGCTCTGACGGTTAAGTGTAAATTTTATCCACATCAAATCTGCCTGGAACACCTCTCTAAGTAACTACTGTCTCTGTCATCAAATTCTATTTTTTTTTTAATGCTAACTGAAAGTTTTTTTACTGCTAACTGTTTCTTTATTCCTGGCACTGGTGCACTGAGTAATTCCTGAACTTCTTGAGTTTCTGACAACACACATATTTTAAAAACCCCAACATATCATTAGGACAGGCATGTCAGTCATTAAGATCTGTATCTACAACCCAAAGGATCTGGACAGACCACTCTGGGTGACAAAGGGAGATTAGTACCCAGCTCATCACTAGACAATGTTAGGTAACTTTGTCTATCACAAAGTCACCTGTTTGAGCCACTCCATCAGAAGAGACATCAATTCAACTAAAATTACATTTGGAGAGACGGTAATTTCTGCAAGTTGAAGCCAAGACTTGGCTACAGTAGGAGGTAATTTATCCCATAGATTCTAAACCTGTCAACTTTGTATTTGTAGGGTGGTATTTTATAAAGCACATAATGTCATAAAGATGTCAGCATCAAACCCAAAATGAGCTCCTGGAACAAAGCAAAGTTATGGGGGTTTTCAAACAGTTTTCACTTGCCTGACAGAGTGCCAAAGAATCTGTTATTTTATCAGCTACATCTTCTGCAATGCACACAGCCTACCTGCTGAAGAAGTAAATTTCCACTGTTTGGAATCACCAGTTCAAGAAGAAACCATGACATACCCCTGAGGCTCATAGGAAAACACAGCATGCAATAAGAAGTTAGAGAATACCTGACAGCATTTTGTTTATTTTCTCCTCACGTTGCATACAATTTTTTTCCCCTGTGATGGAATGCTGCAAATGAGAGTCGGCCATTAAGTACAGAGACTTGTCTTAGTGGTTGGTTCTGTCTTGCAAACTTACAACTGACAGGATCAGTTGAGAAAAATTCAGTGTAATCACCAGTTGGCACTCTAGCAAAACTGAGTCTTGTTTTAAGACTAAAGAAGCAAAATTTCTCAAACATTAGAAAAGTGTCTTCTGTGATGTGCACTTGTTCAGGAAAGTCTATTAGCAGGAAAGAGTTTAGACTGTCTATATGATCACTTCTGAATGACAGATCATCACCAAAATTATTCCATTTTACCAGCTCATCCAGTATGGTTGAGATTACTGGGTCCCAAGTGGAACTCCTGTAAACCAATACAGCCCCATGAGCTGTTCTGCCTTTATAAAGTCTTCAGCTGAAAATCTGAACATGCCACGAAAACCCAGGACTCATTATTGCCAAGTTCTAGAAATTCCTGATTAATTTCCTACAACCCATTTCCAAAAAAAGAAACTAATGAATCTAACCACTTTAAAAAATTTCTCATTTTTCTTCCCTGTCTTGTCTAAACTGATGATTTCCATGTTTATATTCTCCAAGCTGTGGGTTTTACTAATGAACTGATGATACTAACAATTACAGCAAACATGTAACACACAAGTTGTCAAATTTTCTGTTGAAGTGAGCTGAACTGCTCATCCCTTGATATATTCAGGATTTTTGTCAAAATTACAAGACTGCAAGCTCTGGCAACCAGGAGAGCCTATTTCATATATATTTTCCCCTAACTCTGCAAAAAGAACTAAGGTAGTTGGACACTTAAATTCCACTAACCTTGTACTTCTACATCCACAAGATCAAAACCAGATGGCACCAATTAGACAAGTCACCTGGCTTTTATATGCTTTGATTTCTTTATGGACAAGAAGGAAATAATTTATCTCTCCTGTTGTTCAAAGAGTCTTTGTAATGTAGAATGCAGCTGTCAGATTGCAGGGGTAACAATAATTGTTTCAAAGGGTGGAAGAAAAGGAAATCCTCTAACTGCACCTATCTGCAGTGCTTCCAGCTCAATCAGGCTCTGTGTCTGTGGTGTACAGAGCCCATTGTTCTCTGGAAAATGCTGCACTTCTGTATCTGGAACACCTGCAAGTGTCAGAGTGCACCAAACTCAGGAATCAAAAGAAAAGGACATTGTTAAGATCCTGGACAAACACATCTCTGCACGTGATTACATGAAAGGTACCACTACAGAATAATAGAGCATTCCAGCAGCCAAGAGGGAGAGCACATCCTGGGTGGTGCAAAGCAGGTTTCCCTTCAGGAATTTACTGCTCACTACCCACAGCAGCCTTGACAGTTTCAAACCAGACACCAGAATGCACCAGAACTGATCTGAAATAATGCCATTTGCTGACAAGGGAAGCTGTTCTCCACTGATTAGCAGGCTGTAAAGCCAGAGTGTTGTTAGACAAACAACTACAGGGTATTTCAGAACATTTGTCCCTTTACCTCAGCTTCTGCCTCCACGGTGAAGTGCCTGCCCAGTCTTACAATGCACACAACAGGGTGTGACAGAAATACACTCCAAATTGACTCCACTAGAAGTTATTACCCTTTTCTTTCTGTGGCCATCATATGACTTGTAATAGGGTTTTTTTGAGTAGGTATATATGTTAAAAGTTACCCAAGCTATATGATTAAGTGGAAGCAAAATAGTATTAAGGGTTGGTCAAGCTTTCTAATCCAAAATTCATTACTTTCAGAATGTGAATAAAATCCTGAGGCTAAAATCCAGCTTGCAGATCAGTATTTGAATCCACCAGAAAGCATCTTTTATATTTCAATTTTGCTCCTGACAAAAGATGTTCTGAATAGCTTTAAGATGGGTCAGGTGCATAAAGTCATGGCATCCAACAGTCACACAACTTAGCCCTTTCCCAGGAGCCTGTGTCCATACCTAACTGAGCAGCACTCATTCCCAAACATCTATTTTCCTATCATCTTCCAGGTGCCAAATTATTCTTAATGCATTTTAGGGAACTGTCAGGATGAAGAGTACATGAGTGGAAAAATCAGTGGATTTTTAAGTATAAAATAAACAAGCAGGACTCTGTAACACTTGAAAGACCAGAGAAGAAAGGTCCCAGGGCACAGGAGAAGGGCAAGAGAGGCAGTGTTCAGGAAGATTATAGAAGGAGTTATTAAGCAGCTGGTCACTGTGATAAGACTTTTAATCTATCACCTGAGAATCTGACAAGCTAAGGCATTATGGCCTAAACTAAAGAGCAGCTACATCTATCATATGAAGATGTAATTAGGAATACTTCCCTTGCCAGTTGGGAGTCAGATGGTGTTCCACAATGATCTGCCATGCACCTGCTTGATTTTGGATTTTTCTTACTATGCTGAAAACGAAACTGAGAAAGCACACTTCCAGAATCTGGGCTGGCAACTAAGGTGTGGGAAAGATTGCAAGCATCTTAGACACAGAACTCAGAATGATAATCTGAAAATTCTATAGAAACAAATGCAAAGTATTACAATAAAAATTCAAATATAAGAGGAGAAACTGGGCAGACAACAAAACTACAGAAGATCTGATAGTTACAGTAGGTTGCAGTAAGAGTGCAAAACAATTCAGGTAAAAAATAAGGGTAAATTTGACAATATGAAGATCTAAGACATAAGAAACAAATATTTTGCCCTGTTCAGCAGCAATGAAACACAATCCATCTGTGAAGAAACCTGCAGGTCAAACATCATATTTAGAGAAAACTGCAGGCAGAGTGGAAAATGCCTAAATTTTAAAACTACAGTTACCAGTAGAAAAATATTAAGAGAACAAAATTTGTTTACTGAAGAAAAAGGAGAAATGAGGAAAGGGCAAAATCAAAATCTTCAAGTACTTCTATAAATAGAAGACAAAATAAAATATCTTAAATCCAACAAGGACAGAACAAATAATTACTGGTATCATTTTCGGCACAGAATATAATACCAAAAAACCCAGTGACCTACAAAAATCATCATGCAGAGGAGTTATGTCAACAGATCATGCAGTTCCTATCACTGAAGGCTTTTCAAAAGAAATTAAACAAATATGCCATGGAACATTTTGTTAGAGATTGCTGTAAGATTCCACACTACTTTAATGAAGTTAACTTGGTGTCACCTCAGAAAGGGAGGTTAGAAACATGTCAAACTCAGTGACAGTCAACTAAAACAAAGGAAATGCTTTATCTAAGGTACAACTCACAAACCAAGACTTCTGCCAACGTGAATAAATTCACCATGGAATTGAAAATTACAGTTTTACCTGGATTAAACAAACCACTTGTAACCCCTGTATCTGAAAACAAACAGTGGTATTTCTATTTAAGTGGAAAAAAGCTGATCTTGAGTTTATGTTCCAAAAGCAAGGTGCAAAATAAATAAGCTGCTGGAGAGGCTGGGGCAAATTTGAGGAGATGGGTATTTAAGGGTGAACTCACCAGCAGGTGCACCTGCCAGGCTATTTCATGTGTCTTGCATATGAGTTTGAGTACAAAATACAACTCAAAGCTGTTGATTTTTTAATCAGCTCTACAACATTGGGGTTTGCACACCCTCTTGGGCAAAGGGGACTCAGCTGAGTTTCATTATAGTCACAGAATACGCTGGGATGGAAGGGGCCCACAAGGATTGTCGTGTCCGGCTCCTGTCGCTGCACAGGGCACTACAAGAGTGGCACCAAGTGCATGGGAGCATTGTCCAGTCACTCCTTGAGCTCTGCCAGGCTTGGGGCTCTGACCACTTCCCTGGGGAGCTGTTCCAGTGCCCAAACACCCTCTGGGTGGAGAACCTTTCCCCAGTATTAAAGTGCAAACTGTTTTGTTTTTTTTTATTGCCCCAGCAATGCCATCCTGTCGTCTGTCCTGCATTACTACACAGATCCAGTCAAGAATAAAGACCGTGCCACCTGCAATGTATTCTCCACCGCTGCCTTCCCGCTAGGTCTCCCGAGTTCCTGGCCCAGCCCATTCCCAACTAAGGGCGGCTACAGCGGCTTCCCACCAGCTGGACACCAAGGAGCCCGAACGGCCCCTANTGCGAGGCCCTGGGCCCTGCGGAGAGGTGCGGTAGGTAATGATGCAAGCGGTGAGGAAATCTTGTATGCGGAGATGGAGGAGGGGGAACGTGCTGGGGAGGCTTCCACTGCCCCCGGACGTAACTGGCCGTATTTATAGCGTGAACTTTGAAGGAGCGGGGACACCGGCGGGGCGTGTCCGGGGGCGAGGATAACGCCNCTTTCCCCAGTATTAAAGTGCAAACTGTTTTGTTTTTTTTTATTGCCCCAGCAATGCCATCCTGTCGTCTGTCCTGCATTACTACACAGATCCAGTCAAGAATAAAGACCGTGCCACCTGCAATGTATTCTCCACCGCTGCCTTCCCGCTAGGTCTCCCGAGTTCCTGGCCCAGCCCATTCCCAACTAAGGGCGGCTACAGCGGCTTCCCACCAGCTGGACACCAAGGACCCCGAACGGCCCCTAAAACATCCCCCCGGCTGCGCCCCACGAGCCCCTCAGCCAAGGGCCGGGCGGGGCCGGGCGCGTCCCTCCCGCGGGCCTGAGGCGCTCTGCCCGCGGAGCCGCCGCCGTCCCCCGGCCCCGTGTGCCCCACGAGTCCCCGCTCACCATGGCGATGACGGGGATGAGAAGGATGACGGCGACGATGGCGATGCCCGGCCCGGCCCCACCGCGGCAACCGAAGCGCCGCCCCCNAACGTGCTGGGGAGGCTTCCACTGCCCCCGGACGTAACTGGCCGTATTTATAGCGTGAACTTTGAAGGAGCGGGGACACCGGCGGGTCGTGTCTGGGGGAGAGGATAAGGCCAAATGTTCCTAATCAGTCTTTCGTTGAGTATTCTTGCCTCTTTCTGAGCAGCTACGCTTTCATTCTCCTCATTCTCATCAAGTAAATAGAGATCCTCAATCAAAAGGAACGAACAGCAGTGGTGATTAACACCTAATGCTATTAAATAAGCAAGCACACAACTCCAGTTGTAGAAGCAACAGATGGTGAGGCATTTCCGTATCTGTAGTTTGAGAAGGCTCAAGGATGAAAAAGTGTCTCTCTTTTCTCCTGTTCATCACAAAAGATAAACCTCCCTTACACAAAACAAGTCTTTAGAAACCCGAAAGTAGCAGTGTGCTCACTACTGCCATTTTCTATTTAAGGCAGAGAGCTGTTGCAATGGAAGTCAAAAAGCTCTAGTTAAAACTTTTCGGTTAGTGGTAACAGTGAAAGGAAGCAAGGACCTTGAGGATCTCCCTTGAATAGAGGAACTCAAGGAAAAAAAGCCAGCCAAACAAAATAGGGATATACTGATCTCAAACTTAAATATTTAGAGACAGACCCTAGAAAAGAGTGTCTTGTATAATTGAGAGTGGATGGGCCTGTGGATGAAGGTGGCAGTGGTCAATACCTTTGGTGGATAAGGGAGAAAATGGCCAGGATGGTGGTTTGAGCCAAACCATGGGGGTCAGCTTTTGCTTTTAGGTTAAACTAACCATGTGTACCTACTCGAGGCACTGACTCCTTCTTTGATTGAGAACTGGCCCTATCAAAAAGGTTGTTTTAGCAAGCAGGACTAAAGGAATTGTGCAGCTGTTCAGCCATTGTTTCCTCCTCACCTCCTGATCTGCTTGAAGCACAGTGTGGGATTTCCTTTTCTTGTGGTTCTGTGATTATTTTAGGTTATCTTGGCACGGTCATGCAGTTGTACTGTGGGACTGTTGCAGGCTTTTAAATGGTAAGATGGGAGCTCGCTGAAGAAAGGAGGGAGACCAGAGAAAAAATTTGAGGAATGAAAACTAGAACGA
The DNA here is from genome assembly GCA_013398075.1 of Notiomystis cincta. Taxonomy (NCBI): domain Eukaryota; kingdom Metazoa; phylum Chordata; class Aves; order Passeriformes; family Notiomystidae; genus Notiomystis; species Notiomystis cincta. The sequence goes on along the minus strand of VZRX01015421.1, from coordinate 75,264 downwards.
GATGAGGAGCAATGCATAAGAGTTGAGGTGCAACTCTTGGTGAAAAAAGACACAAGTGCCAGAAGTCTCACGGTCTTCTCCTTTTAACTCTGTGGGTTTTGGTGTAGTATTTATATTTTGTGTTTTCCCCCTTTGTTTTGGTGGGGGTTTTTCCACTGTGCTACTGAACTGGAGTTTACAGGATGTACTAGAAAACAGAATAATCTAAGATTAACTGTCATTGTTACCTTGCTAAAGATTATTTTTTTTTTGCCCCCCTCCTTATTTCTTCCTCAGACTTACCTGGTTAGGAAGAGCTGACTGCTAAAGAGAAAATGACATCTCTAGAAAAAGGTAGGTTGTTCATATGACATCTAAGCAGACTGGATTAAAAAGTCTGGAATTCTAAACACCAGAGTTACACTGTATACCAGGCTCCTTTCATTTAAACTTACTCCTTTTATGTAGCTATGAGGAAGTAGTTCTGTGACTTCGTTATTGCAATGAAAACCAGAACTGTCTGGGTGGAATGGCAATTGAATGTAGTTTTTCCAATCCAGCTCTATATTGAAAAATAAGTTTGTCACTGGTACTATGATCTGTTTGTCTGACAGCCTCCTCTGGTATTTAGAACCTGTTGGTACTGATTCAGCAAACATGAAAGTAAGGCAGTATAATGGTGTTACTACAGCATTTTTGAAATCCACTAATATTTGGATAGATTTATTTGGATAGAGGACACAAGCTCACATTACTGCCTGCAGTATGAGAAAAAAAGTATGTGTAGCCATACCCTGAGAAACTCTGCATCTCTCACCCATTGTGAGGAAACTGTACTACAATAATAATTCATTCATCTGAAAACTTAGTGGACTTAAATAAAATTAATTTCAGTAAACGTCGTGTGTATTTGGGACTGTAGAGCAGAATGGAGAATTAATGGGAATGCTGGAGACTGTAGTTCAGAAATGGAGCAGAACTGGGTTGTTGGCTTTCCTTAGACTTTACTTGAGCAACTAAAACACATTAGTACTTAAAAGTGTGCTAAACTTCTTAAGGTGTCAGTAGCTGTCTGGCTAATAGCTGTTTTTCATTTGCTTCTTGCTTTTAAAATGAAACTGCTCTGATTCTGTCAGCTCTCAAAACCTGATTTTGTTTTCAGCCTATGAGTAATATTGTCAAGAATTTTTTTTTCCAGGAAAGCTCTTTTTTGTGTCTGCATGTAATCTTGTATGGCAGCAGGAAATTAAAGTTAATGCAATTCAGATCAATGTTTGTGTCTTGTACTGCTATTGTTAATGAGCAGTGCACATTTGAGTAAGGACTTACTCAAGTAAGGGCTTACTGTGAGGGTGGTGAGACACTGGAACAGGTTCCCAGGGAAGTTGTGGATGCCCCATCCCTAGAAGTGTTCAAGAACAGGTTGGACAGGGCCCTGAGCAATCTGGTCTAGTGGAAGGTGTCCCTGCCCACAGCAGGGATGTTGGAACAAGATGATCCTGAAGGTCCCTTCCAATCCAAAACATTCTGTGTTTTTCTGACTTGTGCTTGATAATCGCTGCTGCTATGGACTATTTGATACATGCAGTGTACAATTAAAATGTGTAACTTTGAAGTACAGAAATTAAGGGAAGACTTACAATGACATTATAACCAAGTGAAAGGTGGTTTCCCTCCACAATTTCTCAGTTTCAGTTGATGATGCCTCAGCCCCCGTTCGAGGACCCGGAGATGGCATGGAAACAGAGCAAACAGCTGGATCGGTGGAAGTAATCACTGGAGCCAACACTACGAGCCATCACATCCACCACAGCCCCCATAAAAAGACAGCCTCTTCCCTGAGTCCTGGAGTTCTGCAGCTGGGGAAAATACATGCAGATAAATCAGTGGAGATTGAAGCTATTCGAATATTAGTCCCCAAAGCAGCCATCACCCATGTTGTTCCAACTAAAAATGCCAAGGTAGCTAAATCTGTGGGACATAAAGGAGACACATTCCATCAGTCAGATGGAGCCACAGATCCCAAGAAAGAACAGATAGAGCTGAAAAATGCAATTGAAAAGCTAAAGAATTCAGAAAAGCGGTTGTTACAGGATAAAGAAGGTCTCTCTAATCAGCTGCGTGTACAGACAGAGGTAAGAAATTAAAGATGTTTTCTCTCAAACAGCTGAAGTGTTTTGGTTTGCCTAAGCTGTTTGTGAATGTGACCAAAGAGAATTGCTATGACACTCTAGCCTTGAAACAAATGGGTTCCCTTTTGAACTTACCAGCTAAGATGTAGACAAGTACATCAAAGTATTCAAGTGCTGCTGCTCTGACAGCTGATGAAAGAGTCAGAGACTTAGCTGGGAGAAACACACTAAATAGCTCCAGGGAAATGAATCTTTCATGAGGAAAGGTTTTGCTCTTTAATCACTAAGTGAAAAATGTTGTGCTGTAGTAGGGTTGACTATAACTTTCTATTTCATACAACTGTGGATGTTTTGTCTAATCCTTTGTTATCTTACTGATTCGGGAGTTGAATACTACTGAAACTTTGTATCCTGCAGCAGGCTTTCATTCTTCCTGTTTGACTGTTAGAATTTAAACTAGAATGTGTTGGACATGCATTAGGCTCAAATGTTTATCCAGCTTGCCTGGATACATCCCATTCTGGAAAGAGAAAGACAATGCACTGTTAGCAATTTGCAGTAAGCTGCACTGCATTCTGGAAGTAGGAATGTTCATTGTCTGTTGATAGTTACAAGGGAGTCTGGTCTAATTCTAGGTCAATCGGGAGCTGAAGAAATTACTTGTGGCTTCTGTTGGGGATGATCTGCAGTATCACTTTGAACGGATGGCTCGCGAGAAGAATCAGCTCATCCTAGAAAATGAAGTCCTGGGCCAGAATATGGCTCAGTTGTCTGAACAATTGGAGCGTATGTCTATCCAGTGTGATGTGTGGAGAAGCAAATTCCTAGCAAGCAGGTATTCCCTCTCCTGGAGCTGTCCTAACAGCATTCTCCTTCAGTCTTTCCTCACATACACTCATTGCAGTGTGCTTACATATGCAGAGGACAGCCACAAGAGCCACACTGACACCTACTATGAAATCTGAGAATACAGATAAGGTATAAAGAAAATAAGCTCATTCTAAATCTGAATAGTCCTGCTTTTCAGAGGTAATACAGTGAGTCCTAAACCTTCTAAAATCTCAACTACAGTTCTTATCAACATAGCAAGAGAAGCTCTTAATTCTGATAAAAATGTGTGCAGTTTGGGGTTTAAAAATCTCTTCTAGGGTAGCTGACTTTTCTTAAAGGTAATTAGCTTAATTTTCATCCCCAACCTCCCCAGTATGATACAGTCATCAATTTCAGAAGAAGCTGATGTGTTTAAAACCTCTGCTTATAGTGAGTCAGGGATCTACTGTGGAAGAAAGAGTAGATTTGTTAGAATCAAGAACACTGATTTGTTACTGCTCAGAACCCTATTATTTCTCTAACCATTAAAGCTGGTCTGAAAGTCAAAATCTGATTTGACAATGGATTGGACTTTAAACTTGCTAAGTTTAGTTGTCTTCACCAGATCTGTAAATAGTGTTCTAGGATTTTTAATTTTCTACTGTACTTGGATATAACTGACTGAATTATGATGCTTAATGCATATCACAAAACACCTTACTGCTTGAAGGACATAGCAATAGAATAGTCTCCTCCCTTTAATTTGCTGGTCTTAAGAAGTTTCAGCATATGGGGTGAATGGTAACTTGTGTAATATATGGGGTGTCATGGTACTTGTAAGTCCCAGCTGAGCAAGAGTTACTATGCAAACTTGGGTGTTTTTAACATTATGAGTTTTGAGATCAGGGCTGTGATTCTCAGCAATGTGCTTGAAGTAACACTCTTCAATATTGTAACATTCTGGTTCATTTTTATCTCGTATTTCTATCTGGTTGTTTAAATGTCATTCTGGTTTTTGCATTTGGAATACCTCAGGCATTTGAAATGCTTGCTGGAGGGGTCAGTGCCAAGCCTTACGGCATAGCAAAATGTGACAACAGTTGCCTCGGCTGTAGCTCTTAAACACTCATATCTGGCATCTGGTGATTGCCCCTGAGAAAGGCAAAGAGGTAAATGAATGCAGGTATAGCCATAGCTGCCATTTTTAGAGATGAGTGAACAGATGTGATCACAGCCTACTTGTGAGAATTGTTAGTAAAAAAAAGATATATTTAGCTTTTTCTTTCACAGGATCCTTGTCTACCATGTATACTTTCCCAAGGTATTTTGAAATGTCTGTTACTAGATTTGTATTAAGTGGCCAAAGATTGTTTAAGCTCAGTCAAAACATAATCTTACACTGGTGTTGGCTGTAGTTGAACAGAAGTTATTCTTCATTAGGTTGATAGAGGCTCTGCATGGGGGAGGGGACAGAGAAGAGCAGCTTAATCCTCAGGTTGAGCAGAAAAATGATGGTCTGTAGTAGAACAAAGGTGATTTTGAATCTGTTCACTTGTGTTACTGACTGGAGATTCCCTTTGCAGAGTGATGGCCGATGAGCTGACCAACAGCAGAGCGATTCTTCAGCGCCAAACCAGGGATGCACAAAGTGCAATCCAGGACTTGCTGAACGAACGTGATCAGTTCCGTCAAGAGATGATTGATACACACAAGTACGACTTTTCTAATCCAAACTGTCTCTGTGCAAACTTGATTTTTGTCAGTTTATTTAGGCTAGAGGAGAATCAAATAACTTTCCCTCCTTCAGAGATATTCAATGAAAATCAATTATGCTGATGTATAGTATGGTCGCTTTTCAGTCTTAGAGCTGGAAGAGCAAAAGTAAAATAGAATTCTTTCTTCATTCCCTAGAGGTCTGAGGTCTTAGGGATAATAAACTGTAGAACTGACATCCCTCATATCCTCAGGCTTTCTCTCTATAATCACTTACTGTCTTGACTGCAAGTCTTCTCTGTTTCCTGCCAAAATATCAAAATACTAAAGAAGAGATTCTTCTATCTACATGGACTTTACAGTACGTATTCTGCCAGAAGTCAAGTAAGTGTTCCCAGTATTAATGTCCTGTGTTGGTGAGGCCTTTGCCTTGGAGAACAGCCCATTTGTCTCCTTGTTCTTAAAACACTTCTCTTGTCCATTTCTTTGGTTTAAGATTTAGCTTGTGCAGTAAGCCTTGAGAAGAGACTACTGCTCTGAAGTGTGCTGGGTGCTGATTATACAGTATAGAATGCAAATCCCATTAACAGTGCTTCTTTCCTTTCTGCACAGGTTGCTGGAGGAGCTCATGGTCTCTCTTCAGTGGGGGAGACAACAGACATACTATCCTAGTGCCCAGCCTTACACTACAACAGAGCTAGCAGCTGTGAATTGTAAGCTAGCCAAAGCTGTAAGCTCACATCTTCTAGGAAATGTTGGCACTAACAGTCCAAAAAAGACTTCAACAGCTGTGGAGTTTTGCAATACCCCTGCTGAGAAAATGGCTGAAATGGTAAGAACTCTTGATACATGTTAATCTTTACATTAAAGATTTTGGGTGAAAAGATACATTTTCAACTTGGAAAAAAGAAGAAAAATGCTTTTTGAGCAGAAATCCTTTCTAGCTCTTAGAGAAGGAAAAAGCCTATTAAAGTATCTAAAAATAATTTCTGTGTTAATTTTTACATCCTTAGATGCTACATGCACTGGATCCAGCTGCACGTCCGGAAACATCAACAGAAGTTTCTTTTTCTGAGACTTCCCCATCTTCTTTCCTTTCCACAAAGAAAAGTATTGGAAGGTTTCACCCATATACAAGATATGAAGATGTCACCTTCAATTGTTGCAATCACTGTCAAGGAGAGCTGATAGCCCTTTAAAAGCCCAGCCAAGGCAAGCTGCACATGCATTCTGTCTGAAGAACTACACTAGTTAATGTTCAGAACGCTTCCCTTTGTCCTTTTTCCGTTGTGGGTGGGTTTAGCATTGGATATTACACAGTTTCTGCTTCTCTACCTCTTGAAGTTAGGGACTGACAGGATTTCTGTAGTCTCTGGGATATTTCTACTACTTCTCAGTGGGGAAAGCTACCTATTTTCTTATACAAAGGTAAGACAAAAACTGGTAAACACTGGTCCAATTTATAGAGCATAGAGATGCTCTTGCTATTTAATGTTTGTAGTCTTATTAGCAAATCTTAATGAATTTCTCTTTACAGGGAGACAAGAAGTATAACCATACCAAAGCAAATGAAGTGCTGGTCAGTCTAAATTTAAAAATAATGGTAAATGGTCAGTTACATGCTTATTTTTTAAATTTTAACCAAGGTGATGAACTGTCCCCAAGTCTATGTTCTGCCTTTTAAATTTAGTTATAAAAAGGAGTATGTGCAATGATTCTTCACAGCTGTAAGTTCTGAAAGCAAGAGTATAGGCAGTGTCAGCCCTCCTGTCAAGGAGNTCTAGGATTCTAGAAAACTCTATGGGGTGACATTATTCTTGTGTTTCCATTGAGCTGAAATAATGGCTTTTCCATTGTTTCAGCTTCAAGAGTGAAGCTGCTGCATAGCTGATCCTCAGCAAAGGCAGACTGACATACTTCCTTTAGTACAGAGCATTGAATCCTGGACTGGAATTAGGACTCAGTCCTTGCCCAAGGTCTTCCTGGGTATTACGGGAAGATAAAGATAAGCACTAAGTTTGTACAGGTACTGTTAAAAAAAAAGTATTTTTTTACTTGTATGGTTTTATAATCTTGATGTAGAGTTGAAGTTCTTGACATAGGTTTAAAGAGAACTTTTAGGAGACAATCTGCTAAATCCAAAGAAGCCTATTTAAGTTTCTTAGTTTGACCCCCAAACTTACCATATGAAGCTGTCTAGTTTAAGGAAAAGGTATCTGAAGTGGTTGTGCTTACCCAATTTTCCTTTGAATCTCAGACCATGATCAGAATATGTGAGGTGTAAGTTCTTTCTGTTGCTGGCTCTGCTTTGGTTTGCATGAAGAAAGCTACAATAAACTTCCTTTGCTTGCTTTCAAGTTGCAGTTTTGGGTTTAATGAAGTCACGTTTCTGACCCTCTTTTCTCTGTAGCATAAAAGAAACTATATGACACTGAGCTGTAAAACCCTTCACTCTGCTGGTGTGTGGCAATGAAGAGAGAAGCACTTTTGTAGTTTTCTACAATTAGGGAGATGGTGTGTGTGAACCTTTTGCAAACATTCCCCACGGATTTTCTTGCTCAACACAGGAAACTCTTCTTGCCTTTTGTGTCAGGGGAAGGTACTGGAAGGAGGAAGGCATCTGTTACTTACTATCAGCATGTGAAATTTTCATTTTGTATCCATGCTCACTCTCTGTGCTGGCAAAAGCTGCAACAGAGCAGCCTCCAGTCCAACACCAGTGCTCTCAATATGCCTGTAACTAGCTCCAAAAATAACCAAGAAAAATACTATCAGCAAATCTGCTTTGCATATACTACACTTCTGTCTGTTGCAGTACTCCCAGAAAGCACTGTGAATGTGGAAAAAATTAAGATCAATGCCAGAATCATGAAATCTGTTGGGGCATATAGTTGGACAGAATGCTCCTCTTCTTTCACTAACTATGATTTCATGAGGACTTTGGCATGTTCTTTATCAAGAATTCATGATTTAGCTGGGTAAGGTGATGTAGTTTGCTAAATTTATTATAATAAACTTTGACATTTATATAAGGAACCTAGCTTCCTTCCTATTGGAATTTGCACAAGCTTTTAATTCCATGGAATAGAAAACTACAGAATATGACTCACAGAAATAAGTTTCAAAACAGGTTGGACAATCACTTACACATTAGCCTTCACTAACCACTTTCCAGGAACTTAAAAGAACACAGTCCTCTGGTCTAGAGCTGGTCAACAGATCAGTAGAGCAAGTAGTACAAGAAACATCATTTTCCAACAACATAACACCTTGCACAGTCTTAATCAGCAGCAGCATCAAACAGCAATATTAATCCACCAAAAAGTCAACATTTTTCACAGCAGCCTGCATCCAGGAATCCACGATGGAGCTGAGTATAAAGTGCCTTTTAAAGAAGGGAATGTGTATTTGCCACCCTCATATATACATCTTGCACTCATTTAGATTTGATTAAACCAAGAAGATCCCTGAGTTGTGCATTAAAGCAGGCTTTTCAACTACATTACAAATAAATAGATAGGAAAATCATTGTCACTGAAGGTGATTGTTGAACTTGCTTGAAAAGTTTAAAAACACCACACAAAATCAGTAGCTGTAAAGGACAAAAACTCAAGCCATAAAAATTAAGAAGATTGTCACCAAGAACTCTGTGGCTACATCAATTTTTCAACTGTAATGGTCTGTGAAGCAGAAGGATTTTGGCTCTGAACTAAATGTACTGAATGTTCCGCATCCGTCTTGCTCTTCTGGCTTCCATTCTGAGCTGCCTGGCTCTCTCCTTAGCAGCCAGTTCTGCTGCTCGTTTCTCTTCTCTCTTCCTTCTCAGCCACCTGTGGAGACAGCAAGAGCACTGGAAATACTGGCACTTGCAATTTCAAGGTTTACATCATCCATTCGAAGAAGACTTGTCCCTCACTTAACAGGAGACAACACCCTGTCTTGTAGGGTGAAGTTGGGTGTCATGGCTGAGAAAGTCTAAAAGCCTGCCACACCCAAACATAGCAAGCAGTACTTTCCCACCCCAATTCCCCTGCACCCACCTTTACCACCCCCATTTTGTTAAACTGGATTAACTTTATGCTCATTTCATGGACTGAATCAATCCAAGCTTGCTATAGAACAGGAAACAAGGGTTTGAGGACAAGAGCCCTTTTTTAGCAAAAGCAATTCACTCTTTTCAGCTCAGGTTCTGAAAACTACTTTCACAGCAGTGAACAACATCAAGGAATTGATATATTTTTGCTAGGGTGTAAGTTTAAAAGAGCATATTCATGCAAACCCACCCCACCCCCCCAAAATAATGAGGACTTCAGCAGCAAATAAGTACTATAAGATAGCTACAGTTTCGAGCTCATAAACTACAACAGTTTCAAATGTGGTCTTTTAGGAATGACCCTACTCACTCTCTAAAAGCTCTGTCACATTCCTCTGCTCTTGGAAAAAAGGGCATTTCCTCAGCTTGGCGTCTCAAAAATTCTATCCGTTTTTCTTTCACGTATTGTTGGTGCTTTTTTTTAAGCCATAACCTGTAGGCTTCTTCTGGATCCCTGTTCCCCTCCTAGTTAATAAAAAAGACATGTTTACACAAGGCTGTTCAGTAAATTACCTTTATAATAATAACGTGGTAATAGGGCTTTTTTTGTATTCTGCTGGCATCTCCCCTCCATGGAGCATTCTTTATAAACACACTAGATAGAGCCTATGGTAATCTGGCACAAAATATATAGATGAACAGGCATTCAAAGCACTATGTTAAAAAGAGTAGTGAATTTAGCTTTTCAAGTCCATCAGTTTAAGGCAAAAGAACTTTAGAACAGCATCTGAATCTCCAGGCTTTGATCAGGTCATGTGCATTAACTGCTTGCTAACAAGTTCTGATGGTGAGGAACACACTCCAAAGAGTCTTCCAGCTGCTTATTCACTGCAGGGTTCAATCAAGGCATTCTCCTGGTATATGGGAGCATCACTGTATCCCCTGTGATTTTATAGTCAGGTTCATGTATGCTGCTTCTACAATGCAAGCCACCCTGCCAAGCACAACAATCCTAAACATGCAAGTCTAGGTCTTCACTGAAAACATTTCCCATTGCTGTAAATTTTCATAACTTAGCTAAGAACACAGGCTTAGAATCTGGTTTTCCTATTTAACAAGTGCACTACAGATCCCAGTTGCACATTAAGGAGACCTTACTTTGATGCTCAGCTCTTCCAGCTGCTTTGCACGACGAATTCGCTTTTCTTCTTGTACTTGTTCTTTCTTCTTCTGTAACCAAGCTCTAAAAACTATTTCATTCTCTCTTCTCCTCAATTCTTCTAGTTCCCTTTTCCTTTCTTCTTCCTTAAGTGGAAAGAAAAATGGATAAACTTAGGTTTTTAAGAGCATGATCTTAATCTGCAAAGACTGTTGCAGGCAATAAATATGCCATTTAAATTGCATGAGAGACATGCTGAAATACAGATCAAAGAGGAATACTCAAAGACTGCATCACAGCTGATACTGCACTTAGGAAGAAATTGCTTGGAGCACTTCCATGGTTTGTGATATATTCAGACACTTACAGTCTAATTCTTTTTGTGATTCCCTCCATTTCCATGACACATCTCGACTCACAGACATTTAAATAGCATCAGGTGAAAACTCTTAAAATTAAGTCTGCCCAATATTTCTGATTACCTTAGAATCACTTTAAATGGATACATTTTAAAAATAAATGCAGCTCTCAGGCTTCATGGACCACTAAACCCTAAAGGATATTTAACAACCTATGGATTGCAGGCACTACCTTATAAATAAGGACCTTTTTTTGGACATGAAGTTGCAATGCATTTCTTAAGGGTATTAATAGCTTCAGGCTTTTTTCAAGTGTACTAAATGAACTGATATTTACAAAATTGAGAAAAGTTTCTTTTACTTATTAATTACATTTTAGCTAATGGTAAGTATCTACAAGGAGGAGAACAGGTTTCAATTAATGCTTCAGAAAGCTGATTAGGGCATTTTTCTACCAGGATTTACTCTCTTTGACACAAAAGCTACAAATGCTACTTATTTCAATACTTTGAGAAATCTAATCTTCTTGCAAATGGATGATGTTCCTCTCACCTACATACAACTTTCAGATATCCTCCAAACTTACCATTTCTAATTTACTGGAGTGAAAGAAACCCCACCAAAATGAAGCAGATGGATTCCAGTAATGTCAAACAATGTTTCATGCCTGTGAAATCCATCACAGAATGGAAGAATTCCATTACAGAATGAAGACATAAGGTAACAAGTCCTTGCCTTTCCATAAGTCAGCCAACAAAGGAAGAAATTTAGCACACAGTTCGGGTAATAATCTTTCTTCCCTTCAGCACACCACCTTTTACTTTAAACACACAGAGCATGGTGTCAAGAGATCCAGTCCTGCGTGCACGAAGAAAACACTTCAATTGCTCATCACATTTCATTCTCCTCATCACTGAGTTGAGCCTCAGCAACCTTTTCAAAGAAATCAGGCTAGAGCTATTTTCACACATAGAAAGCAACCTTGGAAGCTACTTAGCCAGCTTAATTAGTACATCATGGCACAGAAGAATGGCAGATGCTTCACGCTCTTTTTATAGAGCAACACACAGCAAGTTAACTTTTTGTAATTGTATCATCATAATGCAAAAAGAAGAAAAACATCTACATGTTTTAACTCTCTGGTAAAGATTTCTGAAGTTCTCATTACAGCTGTCAGAGGCTGACTCTCCATTAAATATAATTTTTTTCTGTGTAAGGAAAAGAATTAGAAAGGTTTTTACAGTAGCTCTGCTGTGTAAATGTTATATTATGACTGAACACTTTCCCATATGATAATTGCCTAATCCATACTTCTTGAGTAGCCAAATGTACCCCAGCCTTACTGTGGTTAATGTAAACTTCCTGCACTGTAGGAATGTTCCTGCACTATATGTGCATACATGACACCATGTGCTACATTCCATAAATTGTGGGACTGTAACAGAACCTAGGTAGAGAGACAGTCAAGAAGCAAAAGCAGTAAGAAAAATATAACAGAAGAAGGTCCATTTATGAAGGATATATTAAATAAATACTTCATTTCTCCTCTAAGCAAAGTATGATCCTATGCCACTCTGGGAAAGAAGCTTTGAGAGATTCTGTACAAACCCCAGAGAATTCTTGTTATTGTTGTTGTTATTATTATTATTACTACAACTACTATTGCTGCCTCTTTTCTCAAAGAAGAATGGAGTGGAGCACATGGTCTTTGTGGAGCAGCGGAATAGAACGGCCACTGTGATTTACTTTTCTTTATATATTTACCTCTCTCCTCAGTCTTTCCTTCCTTAGTTCTATCAGCTTGCTTAATTCTTTTTGTCTGGGAGTGAGACAGTAAGTCGAGCTTTTCACAGGCATGCTTGCAGACTCAGCCTTCTGGGGACTCTTCTGTTTTCCCAGATCTTTTGCAGCATTCAAAGCAGAATTTGGATGATGCTTAGAGTCAGATGGAGGCGTTTCTTTCACTTGAGAGGCAGTAGGTAAAGGACTGGGTTGTGAAGATTCTGGAGGTGTATGTTCAGTTTCAATACCTGTAAAAGAAACACTTACAGGGGGCACAATGCCCTGGCTTTCAATATCACACAAATTTAAGAGTTCAAACTTTCCATCTTTTTCCACTAGGACTTTACCATCTGTTGTTTCCTCATCTGAGATGGCACGTGCTGAAAGTGACGTGTTTTTCTGTCCCATGTCATCAGAAATACGCAGCTGAGACAGCCCACTTGAAACATCCTCTCTTCTTGCAAGGTCAGTTTTACCAACTTCAGCACCTTCTGGAGGAGGAGCTTGAACTTCCACCTCATCCTTAAATTTTAATTTCCGTTCTCTGTTTAGATCCACGGGAGCCTGATTTTCCAGCTCTTTGTTGGCTTCTTCAATCTTTTCCAAGACATAACGCTTTATTTCTTCATCCTCTTCCTCATCCAGTTCCTGCTCATTTTCCAGATTGGAGTCTGGGATAAAGCTATCTCTCTCAGTATCAGATTCATGGTCTTCCTGTTCAGTATCTGTCCTGGGTGCCAAATATTTTTCATTAGCATATATCGTTTTCACTCTTACATCTCCCTCTGAAAGCTGATCTAGATTTTCTTCCATTTCCTCGCTGTCTTCCAGAAAGCTGCCTGCAGTTTTAAAAATGTGTGCTTCGATATCCTCTTCATTTTCTTCAGGACTCTAAAAAAATTAAAAGAAACTAGTCTCTTCTCTCAACAAAAGGACAGTTATCAAAGCAAGAGAAAAGAAACAGCGAGAGAGAAGAGCACTACAAACTACCTGCATTCTAAACCTGCCCATCAAACAGTGCATGTCAGAACTAACAGCTTTTTAGGCACTAACAAGTCTCTTAATTTTCTTCATGTTCACATTCACACAAAGTTTAACTAACCAGGAAAGAGATTAGTGACAGCATAAAACCACAACGAGTGTTGCACAAACACTTAAAGGAAACCAGAAGTACTTTTGAAATAAAACATCATTTTCAATGAACACTGAATTTTCTGCTTTATACATATTAGAACCAAACTAACCAGTTCACTGAAATGTTTTTGCTATAATTCCAAATAACCTTCCTTGTCAAAATTCACACCTATACTTTACAAGCACTACTGAATTTGTGCCTATGATTCCAAAAATTACTCAATTTTGTCTTCTAAATAACACAACTAGCATTTAATGTAACAAATACCTCTCTTTCACCAAAGCTGTGTTTTTCGTCTTCATCACTTAGGAATATTGGGTCTCTTTCAAAATCATCCTCATATTCTGTACTTTCTGTTAAATCACACATATCTTCTAGGTCTCCTTGATCTTCCATTTCACTCATTTCAGTGATGTGTTAGAGTAATACTACAAAAAGGAGAGGGAATAAAATGTTTTCAAACTTTAGTGACACATAAATACCGATATCTCTTGTGACACACACATCAAACTTGTGAGCAGTATTAATACAACCATGTTAGACTGTGCCACAGCACCTCAGGACTAAGGATCACTGATGGTTTATAAATATGAACAGTTTTGGCCTTTCCAGCTCTGGCTGCTGGAAGAAGGTTTGACTTAAAGCAAATCAAGGTGATTTAATGTCTCTGACAGAGCTTAAACTACAACTCACAATCTTTTAACAGTTAGCCTTGTGCTTGGAAAAAGAGACCACTGATTTATGTTAGCTAGACATGCTACAGACTTCTTACTTGTATCTTATCTTGTTTGTATCATAGCTTGTTTAAATGAGGTGTAGCACTCATTAACCTGTTAATCAGGCTGGATATAGTCATGCTCATGACAAAACTGAAGATGAGCCAGTTTAAGGACTGAATTTTTAAAAAAATCTTTGGACTGCATAGGACACAGGTGCCACCAGCTCCTGCAGGATTGCTTTAATGCCAGTGTTTGGTGCTCCAGGCTGATTGCCTGCTGCCCCTCGGCTCAGTTTACTCAGTACAGGGCATGAAAGACACAAAAGGTTAAAGATGTGGATGCATTCATGAGCCTAGAGAGCTGATTCTGCTCTTTTTATAGCTTTAGCCCCTCACCATTCCTTCAATAATTTATTACTTTTTACAAAAGCAGCACAGAAGAAGAAAACACCAACTATTCAAAAGTTCCTGTTCTTTTTGTACCATCTGTTGTAGGCTGGAAGGTGCCACTTCTAGTAGGACAAATCTGTGTCATTTTCAATATGCTAAAGATCATGATTGTTGTGACAGAAAAAGGAGTAATGTGTACAAACCGAAAGAGAGTAAGTTTAGGTTAGATATTAGGATGAAATTCTTTGCTGTTTTGGTAGTGAGGCACTGGAACAGGTTTCCCAGGGAGACTGTGGCTGCCCCATCCCTGGAAAGTGTTCAAGGCTGGGTTGGATGGTGCTTTGAGCAACGTAGTCTAGTGGAAGGTGCCCCTGCCCATGGCAGAAAGGTCACAATTTGACCATCTTTAAAATCCTTTCCAACCCCTTTACATGATGTGAAATGATATGATATGGCAAGACAATATGGAGTGTGTAAGAGAGCTCTGACTCTGGATGGCCCTAGAACAGCAAGACAGTTCTTGCTGTGTGACCATCCTGCCCTTCCAGACAAGAATCATAGAATCAGAGAATCAGAGAATCAAGGGTTGCACCTGGACTTTCAAATCCATCTATGCATTTTTTTAAAAATGCTTTCATCCAGCAGATGTTTAAATTCTTCCAAGCTTTTGAGTTCTGATGAGTGTCTCTGAGTTCTCAGTCATTTATCCTCAGGAACACCAGCTCTGATTCTTAGAACTCTGTATTTCATGCTGGATAAGAGTGATCTTTTAAAACTCAAAACTTAGTCAAGATTTGTTTTAGAGGAAAAGTGGTAATAAATCTGGTCATTTTTTTGCTGCAAACTTGTTTATACAGAAACTTCTAAAACTCTTCTTTTTCTTTGATCCATATGTTCAAGAAAATCTGGCAGTTTTCTTACTTTTTTTTAGCTACCACTTGTCACTGGAATCACTCATTCACACTAGATTTCTCAGAATGTAAACTTTTAGAGCTCATTCAGACTGTTGCCTTGGCTTTCCACACCATATCTATTTCCATCGTGTTTCTCTTGCACCAGCTCATATGACATGTAATGATTTTTGCTGGGAAATGCCCCTTCCTTCACAAATGTCCTTGGTTTGGGTGATAATGTACCTGGGAACTTAATGGAGGTAACTTTGCTCTAGTGCATATTCAGCACAAAAGACTTATTACTCTGTGATTTCATTATTGTGATAGGTGAATATATAAGCTGCACAGATAAATTGTGCCTTTAACAAAACATCTTTCTGTGTCTGTGGCACTCAATACAATCACATTGAACAAACACATTCAATTCATTTAGGTTAAGTGTAATAATGGTGAGCAGCATAAAAATCAACTTCACCTGTTATAAGATAAAGTAGCCATGGCTGAAGAGAGAATTTCCAATTCAATGACTTGTCACATAGAATATTAAAGGGTTGGAATGGATTTAACATCTATTCCAACTCCCCCTGCCATGGGCAGGAACACCTCCCACTAGATCAGGTTGCTCAAAGCCCATCCAGCCTGGCCTTGAACACTTTCCAGGGATGGGGTATCCATAATTTCTTTGAGCAACCTGTTCCAGTGTCTCATCACCTTCACAGTAAAGAATTTCTTCCTAATCTGTAAGCAGCGCTTCCCTCTTTCAGTCTGTACCCATTGCCCCTTGTCCTGTCAGTGCAGTTCTTGACAAGGAGTCCCTCTCCAGCTTCCCTGCAGGTCCCTTCAGGTGCTGGAAGGTTGTAATGAGGTTTCCACACAACTTCTCTTCTCCAGGCTGCACAGCCCCAACCTTCTCTGCTTGTCTCCATAGGGGAGGTGCTCCCGTCCTCTTCCCAACCTCAGGGCCTCCTCTGGACTTGTTCCAACAGTTCCATGTCCTTCCTACACTGGGGGCACCAGAGCTGGATACAGCACTCCAGGTGGGTCTCACCAGAGCAGAGGAGAGTCCCTCACTCTGCTGGCCATGCTCCTTTTGATACAGCCCAGGATTCCATTGGCTTTCTGGGCCATGAAAGCACACTGCTGGCTCAAGTTGAGTTTTTCATCAACCATCACCCCTCAGTCCTCTGCAGGGCTGCTCTCAGTCACTTCTCTGCCAGGCCTCTACATGAGTCTGGGATTGCCCTGACCCAGGGTAGGATAATACCTTGTTCAGCCCCATGAGGTGCCAGCTCTCAGGCCTGTCCAGGTCCCTCTGGGTGACATCCCTTCCCTCCAGCGTGCTCACTGCCCCTCGCAGCTTGGTGCTGTGGGCAAACTTGCTGAGGGTGTGCTCAGTCCCACTGTCCCTGTCACCAACAAAGATGCTGAACATTCTCTCTGCTACCTTAAAGCCCAGTTCTACAATTTCTGATCATTCATTCTCATTCATTGAGAATGACTTTTTAAAAAATTACTTCTTTTAGACCTAGATGTCTTAAATGTGAATGTAAGTAAGGATGGTAAATAAGACCCATTTGTGAACAGCAAATTCCTGCCTATAATTGTACTTTTGATATTACTGCAACTTTTTCTGCCTGACAAGAATAGTCTGCAGTCTTTGTAGTTTTGCTTAAACAGGTAACTGTTCTTAGCTATCAGCAGCAGCTATGACTGAAATTATCTGAGCTGATTTTAATTGAAAGGGGGTGGGAAGTTGTTAGTTTCCATTAAGATGTGACAATACACCAGCCAAGAATCCTCTCCATTCTCAACCTATACCATTTAAGCTTAGAAAAATTAGTCTACCATAAAAATAAATGGCTGTGTCCAAGTCAGTATAAATAACAAACCTGATTTAATTTTTACTACAGACCAGGAATGGTAGAACTGTGGATAGCTGGAGACTAAGGTGGTGTAAAAATTAAACAGTTTCTCTTCAGTAGGTTTTTTTTAAGCAAACATAATGCAACTTCATTAGCTGAGGAGCATGAGCTGTTAAAGAAATGGTTGTTTTTAAAATTTAAGCCCCTTTTCTGAAAGAATTTGGTCCCAGGCTTTGCTCCCTGCTTCAGACTTTGAACATGTTATCTGCTAGGGCTAAGATACATTTGAATATGTAACAGTTGGTTTTAATTGCATGACACACTAAGATTAGGATTTGCTTGTGTACAATAAAACAAAGGTACATTTCATGGGTCTCTCTTATATGTGAAGACATGTATATAAAATGTATTTCAATCTTGTTTGGCTTGAGTATTCTCCCAGAATGTATGTTCTTACCTCAGCATGTATTGTAGTTGCTCAGTATTTGTATATGTTGCTAGGACTTAGACTGTATAAATAGTGAGGGGGTTTTGTATGTTAAAAAGTATTTTAAATAAATTGTACATACCTATTACTCAGTATGTTTGCAGGCTACCTTGTATCTAATTCCTCTGCAGTCTGCAAGTGCCACATTTACTTGTGAGCTACACAGGTCCAGGCTGTGTCTCCAAGTGTTGCCTGGCTGAAGGTGGGCTGGTCCCTGTCCCTGTCCCAGTCAGCACAACACCTCTGCACTGCTGCTGGTTTAGCCTTCAGTTAGACCATGGCTGTTTCCAGTTACTGAGTAAAGCTGCTCATGCTTGTGCTTTTCCCTCTTCTTCATATGAATTCCAGCAGTGCAGTGCCTCTTATGTAGAACTTGGTCATAATTACTCTTCTTTTATGAGTTCTTTTGTGAGTTCACAGTGTCTTGTTGCAAACTGGAAGAAACTGCTGTTGCTCTACCAGGCACTTCAGCTGTCTCTCAAAACATCCAAGAAATGCACACAGTTAAAAGAGGTGATGCTGACCTGTGGGGAGATGAGCACTAAGGAATGCTACTGTATGTGGTAGTCCAGTGTCAGCTTTATGAGCTGTCTGTTCCTTAGGTATCAGAAGACTAGAACAGCTTTTAAGTGTCCTGCCTGCAAGCTGACCTGAACCAGATTGAGCACACCCACAACTGTATGATCAATTTACAGCACAATCAGAGTCTCCCTAAACCCAAACTCAAATCATGTGATTTTTTAAACTTTTTTACCTTTCTGTGTGGCTTGATGCAAGACAGAGCCCAAGGTGGTCAGGATGCAGCTGAAGGAGAAGTTGAATGTCTGCAGGGCAGGTTGCACACTAATACAATGCCATAATACATAAAAGGTATTTATAGACTCTAAAGTCTTAGATAATTTTCTCAGTGCCTGCAGATCACTTGCCTTGCTCCTGAACATGCTGCAGCTTCATAAGATTTCAGCTCTCTAAAACCAGCTTTTGGCAAGGACAGGCTGAGTGCCAGAATCCATTCTGCTCAGGAAGGCTCCTTCATTCTGCACTATGCTAGTACATAAGGCTTTCTGAAACAAGGCAAAAACGTTGAGGATTTTTAGTTAAAATAAAAAGAAGCCATGCTGTATGAGTAAGGCACCTGATCCCTATCTAAACCAGCTGATACAAAGGCATGGATGGTTAAAATATTCTGTCAGAAGTCACAGAAATAGGTCTGTTTCAAGCCCTTCTACATTTCCTTTATAACCTCTCAAAAGCTGATTCAAAGATATGGTTTGTACTGGTGTGCCTTCAGTAATTGTGAGGTTTTTCTTCCTCCATCAAAAGTCACACAATCACCCAGCTGTGAATGTGGGGTAGGAAGGCACTGGATCATCCAGTAAAGTCACCTGCAATTGATGTGAGCAGATGCCTCTCCACTGAAAGGATATCCAAAATTAGAACCTTGTTTCTGATATTTAACAGTATTTAACAGTTCCTCATGTCTTTGGGTGAAGCAAGATCTGTGGTGTTCCTCATCCTTCAGCATAATCCATACACTTACCTAAAATACCTAAGCTGGCAGTGATTTCTTCATGTGTTGAAGAAATTCTAAATCCTCTCTTGTGCATCAGTAACCTCTTTATACTCTTCCTATACTCACTTCACTGAAGCCTGGTCACAAAGAAATACATGTTCCTTTTTTTGCCTAAAGTGAGGAGTTTTGCCAACTTTCTGATTACCAAAATGTCGGATTCTTGCACAGGAGAGGAAAAATAATTTACAGAAACACACCCCACTCTGAGAAGAGCTCAGCTGGCTGCACTGCAGCCAGTTAATCTACAGGAAGAGAAATACAAGCTTCTGTCTTTTGTCTTCTTGTGCATGTTCTCCTCCAAAACACCTGAGCAGTTAGAGTGGACTGGAAGGTTCACAGAGGGGTTCTCTCTGCTGCTCTGCAGTGAGAAGCACTCACCTGGGTTTCCTTCACCTGGCTATCTGCTTTTTTTAATAAAAGAAATCTGGCTTTTTTTAATTAAAAAAAAAGCCTGAAGACTGTGCTTTTTCAAGTTTGGCTCATCAATTCCTTCATTATGGGATAATTAAAAGGATTTGTCCAAACTTAATTGCCATCAGTGCCAGCAAAGTGCAGAAGTGCAGCCTCTGCCAAGGCTTCTCATTAATCTGCTCAGGGAAAGAGAGCAGGTGGGGGCAGGCAGGAGAGAAGGGCAGTGGATCAGCTGAACCAGCACATTAATTAATGGCCCTATTAATTGTTCTGGAAGCTGGGTGCACTCCCTGACCTGACAATGACTGCAAAATTTTGCAGCCCTGTTTACAGTGGAGGTTTGTAGTTTCGACTTCGAGGGAATAGTTTAAAAGGTAAACCTTGTGTCAATAGAAAGTAACATTCCTTAGCTGCCAAAGTCATGAAAAGCTCTCTGCTTTGCATGTCACCAGCTAGAGACAAAAAGAAATTTCCATAGCAATTATTAGGAGCAGGTGAGGAATCCCTACAAAGAAAACAGAACAGAGGGGATTTTAAATGTGTGTTTTGTGGTTCAGGATCAGAAGGCAGACAGATTTTGTGCATTACCTCTAAGAGGCAATAAGGAAAGTAATTAAGAGCCTGATGCAAATAAATCAAAAAAAGCCAGTGATATTTTGTACTCCTTCACTCTTCAAAGGGACAGAGACCAATCTTACTTCAAGAGTCACCTCTGCTCTATCACAGTAAACTCAGCTTAAGGGAAATATGAGAATTGGACAAACATCCCTGGAAAACTTGGTACAGGTAAAAGAGTTTGAAACCAGTGCAGAGTGTTATACAAAATACACTAAAAAGAAACTGACCAGAAGAAAAATAAGAACAAAGGTCTTTTAAATTATCTACAGGTCAAATTCTACATTTCAGGCTAGGACAGAGCTGACACCAATACCACAGGAACATGTGAGGTTTATGATATCTCTTTGTTTTGCCTTAACTGTGAATCTCTCCTCTTTAAGTTGTTCAATTTTCTTTTGAAAATTGAGAAATCTTTCTCTTCTTCAGGGGCTCATTGTAAGTTGAGGTCCAGGGAAATCCATATCAAAGCTCCACCCTATGGAAAATCCCCTCACAAAGCTACAGAATTTGCAGGGGAATTGAATCAGGAATGTATAATTTACATTCACTGCAGTCTAGTTGGTAACACTACCTTGAACAGGAGCTCATCCAGACATGGAAACAGCACTGTCCTGAACTGGTTTGTGATGTTCAATCTCCTGACACAGCAGTGAAAACTCCTGATTCACAGGAATCTTGTTACACAAAGTAATATTTAGTATCAGAAATAACAGCATTGTAAACATACAGACAAATGTGTAAACTCACTTGTGTATGTAAAACACCTATGATGGAATATGTTTGGAATTCATTCAGGATTGCACTTGCAGAACAAAATTAGAATATTCTCCAGATTCTGAGACAAAATACTTCTAATAAGCCTCTGCCTTTTTCTTCAGGTTTTATGACAATTTTAGAACAAAAATACCAAAACAGAAAAAAAAAAATCCCAAAGTTCCTAAGCCATCTGTATTAAAGGTAGCTTTGTCCAATGCATCCTTCTACCTGAAAAGTCTGATACACTAGGAGCAAACCCTTGCATTTTTCAGTAAAATTCAGATGTTTCACAACTTTAAGAGATCTTCCAGCTGCACCTTCGTGCAACAACAAATCCTCACACTTCTTCAAAACCTCATTAGTGTAGAAAAGTGACAGAGCAAGGTTTGTGGTTCTCAGCCCACATAAAAACATTCTGGCTGCAATCCTGCAAGGTCATCTTCCTTCAGACAAGGGGGCAAAAAAAGCCTCATGATGCATCCTCAGAGAGCTACTCAGCATCCTGCCTTGAGCCACACCTGGCACAGTCTGCACCATGTAAATAAGCACCACAGGCAAGATACAGTGCCCAAACCTACCTACTCAATAAATCTCTCTGGCCTAAATTATTCAAGACAGAATTACTTTAGAGATTCAAACACTAACAATAGTTCATTAATCACTAGTGAAGAGCAGCTTTCCAGACCTGACAAGCATATAAAAAGCTTCTCTTTCCCCAGCTCTCATACCCAGGGGTTTTAATGCTTCAAGTAAGTGTCACTTCTGAGGAAGACATTCTCTCTCCCAGCAGCAGCCAGATCCCCAACATAATGTTTGGTCTCATTTTGGTCCCAGTTAATGAAGGACAGCTTCCAGATGGACTTGGATGGGGCAAGTCCAGCACAGTGCTGGAATAATGAGGTTTGAGAACCTGCCCAGGCAGTGTTCAGTGGGGGCTGGACACAGAACAGGACCCAGGGAAGCTCTGCTGTCTCTTCCAAAAGGGATTATGTTTTTTGGTGTGTCCTGATGTTAGCCTCAGTGGCCACTGCCCAATTCATTCCTTTACATGCCTGAGGGTGTATAGGAGCACCTGTTACACAGCTGGAATACACCATGGGGCACCTGGAAAACACCACCCATGGAAAACACTCCTCACTCCCATGGGCTTCCAGAATTTCCAGAGCTGTCTTCCAGCCCAGCTTTTGGGGAATGACAGCAAACCACAAGGTACTGCTTCAACAGTTACCTTTGTTTCTCAAAATTCAGTACTTTGATGTGAAAGAAAAAGACCCAACATCCTAACAAAATTCCAGTTCCTAAGAGCAGATTATAACCAATGCTATGCCAATTACGTTTTCTCAGCAAAATACAAATAATTTATGCTTCTATGTATATTTTATAGCATCTGTCCCTACACAGTAGAGGAAGATGAAACCATAATCACAAAGTACTGCTCTCTGCATCAAGCAAACAAGCAAAAAATGAATGCTCATTAGTAAAACAAATGTCTCCCATGAAACCAGACCTCCACTGGCAGCATCCTCACTCCAAAAAGTGGCAGATGATAAATTTGTCAGCATTGAAAGACTGAAATAATTACTTATTACTTCAAAAGTTTTAATTTCTTTGCATCTGTATCAGATTTTAAACCCACATGATAATGAGACATGGCATCCAGTACTAATACAGCTGCCTGCAAGAATGAATCCCAAAGTTATCCACTGCATTCCAGCTGAATCCTCCTTCAGAAATGGAACAGTTTAAAAACTCTCTCTAGTGAGGAATTGTTTTGTTGGTACAAGCAGAGAGGGGTACAAGGAAGCTGTTTTCCCATGGGAACAGTTATGCTTCAGAGTCTGGGTTTATTTTTAAATAACTAGTTGTAAAACATCACATTTTCTCAGGATCTTGGATGCAGAACATCTCAGAGCCAGCACACTGACACTTAACAGTTCCTAGGTGCTGTATATATAATTTCACATTGTTTCAACAAGGTTTTTTCCCCCTTTCATTTTACATGGTAAGATATATCTGACAAATCCACTGTTTTCAAATTCTGCAGTTCAAACACAAATATTTTCAGATCTTCATTCATGTAGTTAAAAAACATCCTTACCTGGCATTCCTTTTTGTCTTCAGACTTAACCTCAGATGCTTTCCACGTCTCCTAACCATGAAGCTGTATATAGAACCAAACAGAAACATAACAGTTAAAAAAAAGGTTATTTTTCCTTAACTGAGCCTTTATCTACAAGCACATGCACAAAGAATGTATATCCAAGACTTGTTTACAAGTACACAGTAAATATGACTACATGTAATTAGTTACATGTACTTGGATGCCATATGTAGTTCCTATTCAAGATAGCATTACTAAGTTGTGCAAAATGAAATCAAACTCTTATTCTCACATAACTTGAGGAAAAACAGCATGTGAAGTCCTATTTTTTCTATACAAACAATTAATAAAAATACCAGTGTCTTAATCAACTTTTCTCTAGTACACTTGCACTGAAGTTTATTTCCTCACAGCATTTACAATTCCATGGAAACAAGTGGATTTTGTTACCAGCTACTTGGAGGTTGATTAGTAAAATAAAACTGAGACTTATATAATCTAAAGATAAGTTGGCAAATACTTACAAAAAACCCTATTGAGTCAAAAATTGCCTGAATTCTGAATGTGGGTTATTGCCACTTTAAAAAGAAAAATAAAACTTTTGCTTTCATATCAAGTAAGTTCAGCTCAGAACCTAATTATTTATACAAAAAACTTTATATTGCATGTCATGACAAGAATTTATTGTACATTTGTTCAGTAACATAACTATTTTCAGATAAAAACTGTCTTCAAAAGGCCTCAAAAATAAGCACACCACAGACTTCCTACTCTTCCTACTAGAGAAGGAAAGTGCTAATGCCTGGAAAATGTCAGGATCAATCCAGTGTTTTCCTCACAGACCCTTAACTGATCAGTGAGGATCACACAGGTTACGTAGGGACAACTCAACTCTGGCATGATCCTGAAACTTTAAAATTATACCACTCCCCCACAGGAAAATAATATATTTTACCCCAGAGCTCAGCATTATCAAATTGAAGTAATTATGGAAAATAGTCTTTCAGCAGCTGAGAACATTTAAAGTTACACCTGACACATTCATGCTTCATCTACTTCTATGACATGATCACTATCACCTGTTAGATTCATGTGGGAAGTGCTGACAGAACAAGTAAATTTCAGAGCAAATCCCAAATTACAAAACTTAGGCTGTTTACTTATGCTGGCTGAGACATTCTGTTTTGATCAAAAGCCCCAAAAAGCAAAGAAATATGAAAATGCCCAAAGGCTTGTGCTCTGCCTTCTCATTTTCTCACCTACCTTTGAAAAGCAACTCTTGTCCTTGTTAGTTAAGACTCAGCTTTCCACTGGTTGCCTGAGGTGAAATTAAGAACTTAGAAATCTGAATGATAAATTCCTCAAGCTACAGTTTGTACCCACTGGCACAATTACAGTCTATACAGATGTTAAGCAGTTCTTGTATTCAATTCATTTTATCAGTAACAAAAACACACAGACATAAATCTTATCCATAGCTTTTCTTCTTAGCTCATCAACTTCATTGAGAATCAATTTTTTATTAACTGCACAACCAGAAATGACAGTGCAGGAGGAAAGCCTGATCAAAGGCTTTCCATGATCATTGCTGGGTCTCATGTCAACAAGCTTAAAAGACACAAATCTGACCATAAGCACTGGTGTCAGAGGTAGATGGGTACCCACTGATTATTCTTTTATTAGTTTTAGTGAGTCTAATTTCAATTTCTGCATGTCCCACACTGGGATGGCACCACACAGGCCAGGAAAAGCCAGCCCATGCAGGGACTGTCATGGAATTGCACAACTTGGAAGCACACCCTGCCACCCACCAGGATGAAGCAGCACCAGTGCCTTTCCTTGGAGCTCAGCGTTGAGTCCCTCCTTCCGCCCCGCGCTGGGGACACGGCCCCGCTGTCCCCGCTGCTGGGACAGATTTCCTGGCACAGCCTCTGTGGGGAGGAGAGTTATTAACTGCAGATGTTACAATTGTCCTGAGCTGGTGTGAAGCCTCTCTCTGCACTGTCAAATAAGTGCCACATGTCACCTCAGAGGCAGGGCAGTGGCTCCACGCTCTCCCCACCCATTAACTGGTTATGGCATCCAGAGCTATGGGCAGGTACTACTTCCTTCCTTTATTCTTTTAACCATCCTGATTTCTTGGACACATTTCGTTATTCAGTGTTTTCAGGTTCCTTGTCACTAATTATACAGCCCAGGGATTCATACAAGTTACCTGAGAAATCTCAAGACCTTTTAACCTAATCTTAAACCCTGAATCCTCCAGTACTTTAACTGGTAACACAACAGTCTTCATTACAGACAGGAATTGCCATGGGGAAAAAAGTAAATAACTTTGGGTAGCTGGGTTTGACACAGCAGAAAACCTCATTTTTTCACAAGTTTTTTAATTGTTTCAGTTTGAAAGGGATCATTTTAGGCACTTTACTGCAAAGTGACAATAGCTGCAATTGTATAGGAGTATAACCAAGTGGCCCTTTTTTCATTTTGTTTCATGCTTTTGTTCACAGAGTGTGTAGTACATACTCGGTAAATACACAGACATTTTGGTTAGAGCTCTCTCCAATATCAGCTTTCCAGGGTATGGGCTATTTCCACAGAATCGTAGAATCAGAATGATCTAGGTTGGGAAAGACCTCTGAGACCATCAAGTCCAACCAATGACCTACCCTAACACCTCCTCATCAACTAAACCATGGCACTGAGTGCCACGTCCAGTCTTTTTTTAAACACCTCCGGGGATGGTGACTCCACCACCTCCCTGGGCAGATGATTCCAGTGCCCAATCACTCTTTCAGTGAAGAATTTTTTCCTGATGTTTAACCTAAACTTCTCCTGGTGCAGCTTAAAACTGTCCTCTCATTTTGTCCCCTGTTGCCTGGGAGAAGAGACCAACTCCCACCTGGCTACACCCTCCTTTCAGGTAGTTGTAGAGAGTGATAAGGTCACCCCTGAGNTACCCACACTGCCTGCATCAGTGACATGCACTCCAGTGGGCTGCTGACTTCACCCCTGCCTCTGGCTTACCACCCTTGGGCTTGTTTCTGGAGAGCCTGGTTGCACCCCTTTCCCCTCTGAACCCAGTTTAAAGCCCTCTCCACCAGTCCCACCAGTTCATGGGCTAGAACTGGTGGCTTGGGCCTTTTGCCCTTAACAGACAGATGGAGCCCACCTGGCTCCAGCAGGCCACGTGATGTGAAAGTTGCCCCATCATCAAGGAACCCAAAATTCTGCTGCTGACACCAGCCCTTAGGCCACTTGTTGATAATGTGGGTTCTCCTGTTCCTTTCATCATTTTCCTCTGCCACCGAAGGGACTGAGAAGAACACCAGCTGTGCTCCTGACCCACAAACCACTTGGCCCAGAGCCCTGAAGTCCCTTTTAATTGCCCTGGTGATCCTCTTTTCAATCTCATCTCTGCCAGCCTGGAGTATCAGCAGTGGACAATAATCAGAGAGCTGGATCAGCCCAGGGAGTCTCCTGGTGATATCCCATACCCAGGCCCCAAGGAGGCAGCAGACCTCCCTGTGGGATGGGTCCAGTCAACATATGGGGCCTTCTGTTCCCCTCAGAAAGGAGTTTCCTACTGACTACCCTTCTTCTCTTTTTAAAGCTAGAGGTGGTGATCCCTCTGACAGATGAAGTGTGACTGGGAGGTTCTCCAGGCAGATTATTTTCTTCAATGTCCCCTGGCAGACCCTCAGGATCCAGTGCCTCTTACCTACTCTGAAGTGGCACCTGGGTAGGTGATGGGGTCCAGAGGAATTTTTATTAACTCCTTGAGTAAGGACCCATTTCCACTCCCTTTCATCTCCTAGGTCTCCTCCTTCTGCCTCATGGGGAGGCATAGGAGTCCTCTGACTCCTGGTGGGCTTCTCACAGGGATGGCAAGGTGAAACTCCACCAGTCTATTTCCCTTTCACTTTCCCTAATACTCCTTGGTCTTTCTACTTCCTCCTTAGCCTTTTTCATTCATTCGTGAATGTGAGCAAAAACAAAGCAAGCCCCACTCTTCCCCTGCCTGGCTTCTATAACCTGAGGAAAAAGCAGGACCCAAAGAGGACAAAAATGCTCCACAATCCCTCTTTTGGAAACAAGAGACCACCAAATTGGAGGTGGCTGCCCAAGACACTTCCAGCTCATAACAAAATTATTCTTGGAATTGTAGGGAATAATAAATTACAGAGAACCCAGTCAAGACACCTTAGCTCAAAAACCACGCACTCTAGTTCAGACTGCACTGAAAACCAAGAAACTTTTTACTCAAATTGGCTGCTTCTCAAAATCATATGGGCTGTCCAGATCACATGTCAGGACACACCATCATCCTGAGCAGCTCAGCCAAATTTCTTTGCCTCCACACCCAAGAGCAGGAACAGTACCTCTTCCCCTTCCGCTGTTCCCCTCATTCGGTGGTTACAGGCTTCTCTCAAGTCAGCTGCTCCAAACCCTGCTGCTCCCAGGAGGATGACAACATCTTCTTGTGTGACAAGCAAATGCTCTCTCCTCTTTTAGATCTAACTGAAATCCAAATTGCTCTGCAATCTGTATTTTGTCAAAGCTTACAAAGCCCTCCCTTCCCTGAACTGCCAGCTCTGACTTTATTCTTGTATGAGTTTAATTTCTCAGAGGAAGGAGAGGAAGCTTTTACACTGTAGTGCATCACTAAAATACACCATCCAAACACTAATATTAATAGTCTGCATGTAACACAGCTGTTAACATAAAATAGATGCAGCATTTAACTAATTTTTCCAGATGCTACAGGTCTGTGATAACGCTAATCTGTTTCACATGAAGGACTTATCCCTTTATTTTTAGATGAAAGCAAATGTCTGTGATTAGAAGCAGAAAAACCAACTGAGGCAGACAAATACTGGACATATATTTGTGAGACTGTAAAGCCTGAAAAAGGCTTGGAAAATTCTCTAACTGAAGTGCTACTGAAATATCCTGTAACACCTGATTAATTTTTATGTCTCTCTAGATATAGAGTTACATCCATTAATGAAATTTAAGCCCAAAGGGAGCTGCTAACCAAAACAACCACAACAGTTTTTGACATTAAAATATAAATGTCTCCTCTACCTCCCTGTAATTGAGAAATGAGATTTAAACTGCAAGGTAAGGTTTTCATAATGATGGGATTTTGTCCCCTCCAGATATTTTTGCCACTGTTAAAAAACTGAACTAAAGAACCCATGAAGATGCTCCCACATATAATTGCCATCTTCAAAATCATAAACAAACCCCAAAAATATATAATCCCATTTGACTTACCTATCTTAGACCATTTTTACTGTATAAATTTAGATTACATCTGTTACCAGGAATCCTTTGTCCAGCTTTCCATTTACTGAATATCTACTTCCTCCCTGCCAAAAAAAAGAAAGAATAAATAATGTCCTCCTTTATTTATCTGTCCAATGAAAAAAGATGGGGAAAACAACAACAAAAAAGTACTTTCTAGTACATTTCTGTACTTTCTGTCAGCATCTATGACATCAATAATCTCAGTTCACCAAACCTAAACCCCATTTCTGACATCTTTTGTTGAGAGTAAAGGACATTGCAAAATTTCATTTAGCTCAAAAGGACTAAAAATGCAGCAGTGATGCAAGATGAGGCTTTTAGTAGCTGTACCAAAGGAAGAAACAACTTAATAATTTTGATATGCCAAGACATTACAAATAATGGCAATTAGTGTTTTATGGTTTGTTGTAGCCCTCATGGTGGTGCTGTTGACTTAAGACTGTTCAGGTACAGTTCTTAATGTCATTCAGCAATTGCAAACCCAGACATCTTTGCACTGAGTTGTCAAGTCTACATAATTCAGTCTCTGTGAGAAAAGAGCCCACTGACTATTGGTGAAAGTATGTTTGATAGATAAGCTAATTAAAATTCTATTTTGGAAAGTTTTACCAAGGCACTTTTTTTATTTTCCCCTTTACTGAAGACACATAATCTTAATTCATAAAATCCAATGTGCAAGGCCAAAGCAGTACTGTGCCAAAGACACTCCAGGTATTCTGAAAGCAATTTGTACCTCAGGGAAAGTGCAACATCTCTGGTTGCTTCAAACCTCTGCCCTCCAAACCTCAGTGTTGCTTGCCCTGATCCAACTGACCTAATGATGTCCTAATAGCCAGAACAAATGAATTCAAAATCCCACTGGATATTTGTCTCCTGCTGCTATCAGCAGCTGACTAAAGGGGACAATCCCCTGGGACATGGCACAAAGAGGAGCAGTTAATGACAGCTTTTACATTTTTCTCTTAGGTTAGACCAGTCCTTCAGCCCAGCCCCTGCATGAAAGGGAACAAGGCAGCAGCAGCATAAAAAAATTCAACAAACATTTCATAGAGATAGAGAAGTATTCCCAGAGGGGGCACTGAGGAGCAGACCCACAGTGTGGCTGCAGTACTGGCACAAAAGCCAGTGTGAGGAGGTTGCCAGCACTTATTTTCCACCCTTCTGAACAAGGCAGATTCCATCAGCTGGGAGTAATTAATCAAAGCTGCCTTTCCCATTGCTCTGGTCTGGGCAGCACCATCCTGAACCAGACAGACACTGCAGAGCTTCTCAGAGCTAACAACAGAAATGGTTGGAGCTGAAGCAGCAGCTTCCAAGGACACTGTCCAGAGGGCACCAGAAAGATGTAAGGCACATTTAAAGCTGTGGTAAGATGAAAAATGAGATTTTGGGTTTATAAATGAAGACTCAGACAACTTCTGGAAAAACAGAAAGACTTGTTTGAAGACAGGTCTTCTCTGTGGAGGGGTTTGAAGACAATCTCCATTGCAAGAGAAGATGTTCTCACACAAACCTCTGGGAGATAATGGGCAAACACTACTTGCTGGGCTGTGTTTTCTAGACAACTCTTTTTTCTGGTAGATACTGACTCACTGAAATACATGCCTCATTATTCAGTCTCTTTTTACTAACTTTTAAACCAGATACTTCATGAAGAAATAAAATCAGTGACAATCGTGCATCGTGACTTAACCACTCCTATCATTTCTTGAATGTCAGTTTCTCAGATGATGAAAAAAGAAACATAAAAAAAAAAGAGGAAGAGAAAAATAAAGAAGTTCCTATGGTGTGTTAGGAGCCAGAAAACATAAGTTCAGCTTTGTCAGGAAATCCCATCAGGGCTTTCCAGAGAGCTGCACAGGATTACATTTTCAAAAGGACTTAAAAGGTTTCGGAGCATGTCAGACTAATGAGCTTAAACATTGTTGAATGCACTGCTTCATGCTCTGTCTTGTCCAGCCCAGTGAGGGGTGGGGTTCTTTCACAGCTCCTGACAGATCCAGGTGCAAGGGTTGAAATCCAGGAGCCCTGTTTCTACAGCTTCAGGATGGAGGTGACTGGCCCTGAGCAGGAATAGCAGAGGAGACAGGCACCTTTTCCAGGTCAGCACAAAGCATTTGGTGGAGCAGGACTGTCCTCCCTGAGCAGGCTGGGCTGGGAACTAGAGCAGCTCCCCTTCTGCTGCTCATGGCTCAGCTACAAAGCAGAACTTCATGGAAACTGCACCTTCTGTGCTGCAAACCCCTTCACCAGGGGCCACTTCACAGGTCACCAGATCCTCAGCCCCAGACACTCTCAAAAGCAGACGCGGGTGCCTTGGCAGTGCACGCAGCCTCCCTGTGCCACATCCCCTTCTCCTGCTCCAGCCTGGGATTTCTTCCTTGTTCTGGTGAGGTTTTTTAGGAGAGAAAGAGGCAAGGCACACAAAATACTTATGAAAGGAATTTGAAGTGTTTTATTCCACTTGCACTTTTACAACAGAGAAACAATAAAAAAATTCACATCTACTGTGGTACACATGACCTAAATTCTTCAGTGCTGTTCCTTCCTTTTTGTGAGACTAGAAGTAAGTCCTAAATGCATAAAATTTTGAACATGAAACATGAAAATTGACGAACCTATTCATGAGCTGCAGTGTTTGCTTTAAATTAAGTTGATGGATTTTCTGGTGCTTTTTTCTCTTTTAGTGACAATAAATTACCATTCTGTGTCATGTAAGAATTAGTGAACTTTCACATGGAAGGGTGGGGTAGGTAGGAGTGCAATTTTGGCCTAATAGTTAAATTAAGTAGATGGTTCTGCTAAAATATTTTGCATGAAAGGAGCTTTTAATATAGGATTTCTATTAAACTATAATTTTAAAGAAGTGTAAATCAGTGATTGGATGCTCTCCAGCTCTCAGTAGCTAGATAAATCCAATAAATTTGGTCTAAACAAACTCCAAACTCCTAATACTGATGTAAATTGGTTACATTTTCAGCATTGCTGAAAAAGGTATATAAAACCCAATCCAAGCCATTTAGCACATGTACGTAGCCCACAAGCAGATTTTAGCAGTAAGTTCTACCTGCTCAGCCTTTCTATTGACCTCACTTTATATCCATCCAAAGCTCCATTTCAGTTAAGAGAAATGTTGTCTGAATTGTGGGCTGAGAAAGAAATTAATAAATATCTGACTTCTGGCCAGACATTGTTACCATATAATTTCTTGCCACTGCAATTCCAATCCGCTGTGCTACTTGCTGTTTGAAGCTCATCTCACTACAAGTTTCCTAGGAAACAAATTTAGGCTTCCATGTACATAACTAAGAATGGCACCTCAGGTAAGTTTGGTTTCAGATGATGAAATAGCCCTGCCCCTCAGTTTGCTTCCATTCACCAAACCTGACACTGAAAATGGTCCAGAGCTCACAAGAAAGAGTGAAAGGTCTGGGCTACACCTTCTTTGTTCACTGCACACTTTTGTCTTTGTTCAGAAAGTCAGGTGAACCTTATTGCTTCTGAAAGTATGTTTTCTTTTTCCTGAGCTTTAAGTGGATGCCAGTTATGACAAAACCTGCCAGGATTGCTGCTGTGCCAGAAACCAGGTAGGCAATTCCCAGGAATGGGTTACTTCCACCACTCCACACCATGGTTGAAAGTATCACATGCTTCCTCCCCCTGAACCTGGCAACAGGGAAATCTGAGGGAAGGATGTTAAGGTTTCACTAACAAAGTGTACATTATTTCCAGGAGAAGAGAAAGTAGTGGTTAAATGCTCAAAATGCTTTCCAAGGCATAAAGAGTTTTGAGGTCTGCATTTGCTGCCAAAA
Source organism: Notiomystis cincta (assembly GCA_013398075.1). NCBI lineage: Eukaryota > Metazoa > Chordata > Aves > Passeriformes > Notiomystidae > Notiomystis > Notiomystis cincta. The sequence continues at coordinate 43,228 of VZRX01015421.1, read as the reverse complement.
CTCCTTTAACTGATTGGTGATGTCTCTGCTATTCTGGATCCACAAATCTAGCTAGTTTTTGGGTGGTGGTAAGAAACTCAGTTATTTTAGATACAGTCTTTGCATGCACATGGAAATAGTTCCTTATTTTAAACCTTGTAAATTTCAGAGTCTTAATTTACAGAACTGCTACTGCACTAATTTGCTATGAAAGCTCAGTTGAAAATGGGCCTTTTGGGAAGCTCATCACGATACTCCACATAGTCTCTGTGAGGGTAGGTACTCACCTCTACCTAATATGTTGTAGCCAGAATGTTATTTGAGTTTCCTTATATCTCTCCCATGGAAGCTTTCAGAACAGATCCATGACAGAACATTTAAAACCACATCTCTATCAGCTGAGAAAGAAGAGAAATTTATGGCCATGTTGACATAACTCCTGCTGACAAAAGGAATGCTTTAGTCAGCAGAGTTCCCACAGCTGGGTGTGAGGGGGCACTTGCACCAGCACAAAAGCTCCTGTCAGTCAGGCCGCAGCCCAAATCCGTCAGAGGGCTCTGCTGACACAGGGGTGCTCCACATGGCTTCTTTTCTAGTTTCCCTACAAATCCTATTCACTTCCATCTCCCTGTAGCTCCCTAAGAGCCTTAGGGAACCTGAAAGGATACTGTAGGAAATCCAGAAGGTGTAGTTCCCTGCTGGCAGGCCGCCCACGAAGTGCCGTACGCGCTTGACGCGGCGGTAGAGATTCCTGAACGTAGCAAAGGCCGACACTCTCATCCAGATAATGAAGTCTTCATTGACATAACCATTGTTCCTCTCATCTTCCTCGTCTAACTGGTACACTGGTTTCTGCCAGTAAGGAGGTCTTGCTGTCCCTGGTGACAAAGCAGGAGAGACACTGTCTGTGACAACAGTGGTTGCTGAGAATCTGGGCCTCACACAACCCACACAAAATGTGAGCCATGGAAGAGACATAAGACACTGTCCAAAATTATACAGGTCAGATAACAGCATCTCCAAGCATGCCCACTCACCTCAAACATGAATTAACAGTTTAACAGTACCCAGGGGCTGCTACACATTAGAACCTTCGAGCACAGGAAAAACAAAGTGACTTGCACAAGTGAAAATATTGTTTTTTCAGGATTCCTGCCTCTTCAGCAAGCAACATGTTCTCTATAATGAGGAGCTCGCCTTCATTTTTATACATTTATAAATTCCTGTACCACCAGGAAGGCACCTTTTTGCAGTCTAATGGCATACATAGCCTATGACATTTAGAATCTGTCCCATGAAAACTACTTAGATAATTAACTCTTCCATTTTGCACCCGGCACAGCACTGCCCTGATCCAGAATAGGCAGCTTCAATAGAGATCAACTATTACAAGGAAGCAGCCCTAGGAAACAGGTCTGAAAGAACTAAGGCAGCCTCTCATGTCTCACAACTGCCAAGAATCTGAAAAGGCACGAGGGTAAGATGGCACATGCAATTCTCCTTCACAGATGTTTTCAACAAGAAAAAAAAAAAAGCAACTGCATCCTTGCTTTCTCTGGACAGATAAAGCATTACAAGAAACTATACAAAAGGGTGTTGATGTGGGCTAACTTCAGTCTTCCAAAACCATTTTCTCTCAATTTCTATGGTCACTGATTAAAAAAGTAAAAAGATTTTATTTTGACTAAATGTGCCTTCTGCTCTCAGTCACCCTCTAAAGCTGCTTCTTCAACTTGGTATTTCTCCCAAAGGTCATTTTTCTCAGAATGGGAGACACATGAAGGAGGAGACAGGGAAGACATTGAAAAATAAGGACCACCAGCAGAAGCATTCTTACCTGCAAATGCAGAAGTGAGATTGTAGGATTCAGGATTGCGAAATTTCACATTTTTGTCTGTCCACCAACTGTTTCCAGTCTTCAGCAGCGGCACTTGAATCACAGATGAGTTACGATTGTAAAAAAGATCAATAGTATCTGCAGGAAATACAGTGAGCAACGTCTGTGAGTCAAAGACAGACACTGTAATTGCCAGCATGACTAACAAAACAATGTCACATTGAAGCATCTTTCAAGGGATAGAAAACCTGAAGGTCCTGGGAAAGGTTTCATCATGTGTATGGAGCACTGCACATTTCTCGAGAACAATTAAGGTACCAGAGTCCCAGATCTTCTGAAGTTTTAAAGACTGAACATTTCCTACACATCCCTGTGCATGTTGTGCATGTTCCTCGTGTCCATCAGCTACTGTGGGACTGACTTCTTTGTAAATCACTTTTTGAGCTCTCTAGCTAGTTTCCTAGTTAGTTTCCCCTAGAATTCCTTTGGCAGTTGTCCCAAAACTTTGCTATACATGATGTGTTTTCAGGGACTAGGGTAGAGGTAAAAGCACAATCAAGGGAATCCAGTCCTTTGGAAAAAAATTTCCTTTAGTTTTATGTCAGTCAGAGCTTGCATACCAACTTGGACACAAACACTTTCTTCAATCAAAACCTATTTAGTTAAAATTGTGCTTAACCATGCCATCCAGTCTCAGTGGGTGAAGAGCACTTGTTTTTATCCATTATTATTTTACTACATAGATTAGTTTAACATAAGGCAAAACCAGGATAGGTCTCATTAATAGCTCTGTAAACCCCTAGGCAGCCAATGGGATGATGGACAGGGACAATCAGATCATACAGATGGAGAGGGGCTGATTTTTAGGAGACATGAAAAGCACAAATATACTTTTTTTGTTTTCTTCTACAAAACCTGTGTTCACACAGCTCCTTAAAGCTCAGGCATACTCTTCTGGGGAAGTGATCCTTCTGTGGCCCCACCACATCCCCAGCTATTTGTCACCATTTCATTAGCAGGAGTTGCAATGCTCTGAGTTCTGCCTGCTTAGTTGCTGGCCTTGATCCTCCCTCACCTGCTCCAGAACAACGTGGGCTTCACACAGCTGAGCTCTGCTGGCCTAAGTCTGAAGTAAATCACACTTCCAGGGCAGCAGGTGGGTGAGCAGGTGAAAATCAAATAGATCTAGAAGTTATTGAGTGCAACTGTCCTTCACCAGTCCTCTGGTGTGGGTGGATCAGCTGCTTGGCTGCCTTCTCAAAACCTGCTGCATGGAACAGGCTAAAAAAAAAAGGGTGGGAGCAGGGAATGCTAAAGATTGGAAGACAAAAAAGATGGCTAGTGGAGAAAAGTCTGTACAGGTTTTTTGTTGTTTTTCCTTTCTAAGATACATTCTGAAAACTGCCAAGTGTACTCATAAGCAGATTATGCCCACTAGGTTACTACAAAGATCAAATCTAGGATCAAATTAAGACTATGTATGCTTCCAGCATTCTAAGAACAAAAATGAAATCATATAGATCCAAAGATCCAAACTAATGCAGAGAAGGTGGAGAATCCCTCCTTCTAAGCACATGATTGTGGGAAGGCAGAATCTGGGCTCTCCCATCACTCCACAACAATGTGCTTTTTAGCAAGGAAGCATGCTAGACCTGTTGTATCCTCATTCCCTATTTCAAGAGGGCCTAAATTCCTCACTCCTGTTGTACATTTACATGGAAGAGGGCCTTAGAAAATGAGAAATCTCCCTCAGCTTCCAAACAAGGGCCAAGTTACTGAACAGTAGAACACAGAGCCCCACATTCACCACCAAACAAAGCCTTCTGTGGGAGAGAGACCCCTTGCAATACCAGGTTTCCCTGGACTGGGTAAGGGAATAGTTTCAGGAGGGACCAGTGATGGGGAGAGGGAGGAGCCCACATACCATTGAACATGCTGTTGGCAATGGCCCCGCACGGCGCCATCGGGGTCCCGTTCCTGTAGGTGCTGAAGGGTGTGCAGTAGCTCCTCTGGATCTGCATTCAAGGTCACACAACAGTCAGGCACAGACCTGGGGTTTGGTTTTAATTTGCTGGTGCTCTCCCATGACGACTTCTGAGAAGCCACTGAACAATTAAGTTTCCAGTACCTTTTGGTCACATTAGAGAGACATCCAAATGAACGGGTCTGTAGTTCAGGAACACCTTCCATATCTAGGTACAGAAACTTAAGTTCTTCACCAAATTCTGCTGCTAACTTGCAAGTTCCAGACTACAAAAACAGCTATTGTAAAATGGCTGCAATTGAAAATGTTCCAGGGTTGGCTTACCCTAGAACATTGTATTTTTCCTTCTTTTTAAGTCTGACCTGTGCTGCATTAGTGCTGGAGAACAGCAGATGGAGTTGGCCACATGACTGCAGTTCAGTGTGGGCACATCTTGATGTATGAAGTTACAGAATCAAAAACAAAAGTCCACCTCAACTTTATCACAACTTACCTATCCCAGTTTATAAGAAACTATAAACCTTCAGGTTTAAACACAGAAACATTTTCAAGTTATTCCGATGAGCTGTGTATCTGACCAGCACAAAAGCCAAAAGCAGCTGCATCTGGATGCAAACAAACATGCTAACAGGACACCTGAAGAGTTGTAAGAAGCATTTTATAGAAATGAGGAACATGTCTGGAGAGTTGTAAGGAGCATTTTATAGAAACAACAGATTATCACAGCACAACCATCATATATACTGAATGGACATGTGGGCTATGTGTATATTAAGAAATGCTACTTTTAAGCCAAAGAAAATATGCTTTAGATTTGTAAGTAAAAGAACCTGAATGCTATGATTGCATTCTCCAGTTTCCTTATGCAGGTCTGCTGCAGGTGATGCTGTCTACCTCCCTCTTTAGACCTCTAAATTGCATACTTAGAATGCTCCATGATCACTTATTTCAGAACAAACCTCTTCCTCCTCCTTGTCCGCTTCCAAAGCCAGATGGCAAAACTAAAGCCTTAAAATAACTTAATTCCCTAGCCTTATAATAAAAGCACAGCTTAAAACACTTCTGGCTAAGAAAACTGACAACAGGAGAAGGAAAAGCTTTCTGTGTATTTATTTGAAAAAGACAGTGTGTTTTTAATCAGCACAGTTTGTGTTTGTTGCAGGTTTGAGAACTGCAACACTGGACTGACTTTTATTTACTCCCCTCAACCTTCCTCTCTTTTTAACTCATTAGACATAATGGCCCTAACAAGCATAAAAGCTGGGACCAAACCCTGAAAATCTGTACTTTATTATTCCCTAGAGCCACCTAAACACACTTATGGCTCTGCCTAGCTAGCTCTCTCTGTGGTCAAACACACACCTGCTGGAAGTGCTGCTGACCTCCCAGCACAAAAAGAAAACTTACATTTACATTTCGGCCCAGCAGTTGCGCGTCACTTCTGGACATGACGTAGCGACGGTGGTTTTGATAGAAGTTCTGCAGACCATAGTACATGAAAACATCACCCTAGAACCCAAGGATAAATCCCTTCAATAAGGAGAGTTCATGAAGACAATGAGAAATTCTGTTACTTGCTAAAAGAGAGGGGAAAAGAGTACTCAGCTCATATTAAAATGTCAGTAACTACACCCAAAGCAATACAGCAGACATGGGATAGAATCTAATCATTCTCCTACTCTAATTTTTTATGTTTTGGCACAAAATTAAACGTAATTTAAATCACCAAACAAAACCTAAACTAAAAATGCCTGACAATTATTTTACTTGAGATGGCATGGCTGGCCATGTACTTGCAATGACTAATGAATCACTTTGTAGAGACAGACACTAATTTTCCATAAAAGAAGGTGCATGAGAACTGTCACATTAAAAGGAGAATGCTAGACAGGCAAATCACACATGAAAGGTAATTAGCAACTATAAAAACCCCATTACCCAGTTAAATTAACTTCTCATCTCAAACATCACTGTAATCTGAAGAATTACAAAGTATTTTAATAGCCTCCTCAATACTAAAGAATCCTAAAGTGACTTTAAATTGCACTGTAATTTTAAGGGATCATTTATTCAGTACTAAGTATAAGATCGCTTTGACAGAACATGAAACATTTTAACAGCCTCAACAACACGACCTGGTAGTTTAAGACAGGAAATTAAGGATATTTTTTCCAAAAGAAATTTCAGAATCACATTGCTAGACTTGAATTATTTCAGGGACCTTGGGGATTAGCAGCACAACCCTTGTAAAAATTACTACAGGGGTCTACTTATGTAAAGTGGTCAGAGCTTCAGATTTCCTTCTCACTTGAGAGCTCAGCAAGGCAGCAACAACCAACCCCAGGCCACGGGCAAGGGTTTGCCACTGACTCAGAGAGAGATACAGGGAAAAGTCACCTCCACAATCAAACATCATTTCTTCCAGCCCCATCTTCTCCTTGGCCATCATCCAGCCAAGGAGCCTGGTCTTGGTTATAAAAAAAGGCAAATGTGTAAAATTCTGAGCATTACAAGTTCTGAAAAAGTACAAAGTGAATTTAATCAGGAGCTCTACAGAACATAATTAGTGTCTTTTATCATTTAGGAATATAAGTAACAGGTGGTACTAAGCAACTTGAATGGGTTTCTTGCACTCTTACCAATATATCTTCCTTTAGCGTGAAGTTAACAGAACAGTGGCATTCCTTATTCCAATTAGAGGAATTCTCACGGAGCTTGGAACAATCTGAGCATTTATCTGAATAATCTATCTGTCAGAGAAGTGAACAAGCAAATATATTGTAATAAAGGACATGCTCATAGGAAAAAGGTTAGTGTCTTAGCTCCAAGGCTTCTCAGAGCAGTTCTCTTCTAAGTGACTCTGGACTGCCAAAAACATTGTTGAAAATGAAGAAGCAGAGTCAGGACTTGGCCTCAATGAACAACCACAAAATTTATCCCGAATTTAAAGCTGGTTTAGAGCCTTTTGATGACTGTTGCAGAACTTTCACATCTGCTCCTTGGCAAAGGAGTGCTGAGTGAAGAACACTCCTGCACCTTGGACTGGCTGACCAAGTAATGCTTGACAAATCCCCACTCATCATGGCCCACCCCCGCTGAACAGCCTGGGTGTAGTGCTGAGTGTTGGCTCCACACAGGAGCCTATTCACAACACCACAGGTCTGAATAACCTTGCCAGCAGGGGGGATTTAAACATTAGGGCTCCCTGTATTTCAAGATTCTGCCCCAGCAAACATGTATGTTCTTCTAGTGCCAAACACACTCAGAGGGATTTGCTTATTTCCCTTCAAAACCCCAGAAAATAATGACATTTTGGTATTACCAGCCAATGGCAGTAATTATCACCCATATTTCAGATATTACCACCCAGTTAACCACCCAGTGCTCTGATTTTATTGATGACTGACTGCCTCTGAAGATTTTCACAGGAATACCAGCTGCTGGACACATGTCCAAGGCATGAAGCCATTGCTATCATCTCTATTCAGAAGCAAAAACTCAAAGCCTTCTCCCCCCAAACCTGACCTAGTTTCTTCTTTACAGAATATCAAAGAACAGCACCCTCAAACCAACCTGGATTTCTCTGACGCTGTTTGCAGACAGGACAAGGCAGACTCCCACAATGAGGCAGAATGCCCCTGTCAGAAAGAAGGTGGAGAGCACAGATGCAATGGTGAGCTGGGGCTTCCAAGCTGGCAGCCTCTGCTGCTTGAATGCAGTGTTATCTGGACACCTGGAAGGATGTGCTTCTCCTTCTTGGGGAAGTAAACTTGTCTTGTTTTTCATTTTCTTCTTGGTGAGAGAAAGGAATAATATCCTTGCGCTGGAGAGTGTTTCAGCTGAGATACTGTCTTTATTGCTGGGAGACTGTATAGTTTGTTCAAACCTGCATTATGGTGAGGCATTACTTATTAACTAGATCTCTCTCTTCCTTATTTGTATTTGTGCCTGGATCTCCATGATCAGCTTGTACCAATCAAGTGATTGTGTACTTTGATCAGGGTGTCCAGTTCATTCCTCCTGGAAAAGCTTAGATATATTTTTCCTGCTGCACAGCTCAGTTGGATTTGTTATGTCTCATTCATTTGCAGGGATACTGTCAGCCACACTGGAATTTCTGTGTCATTTCAGATGCATTATTTCTTCTCCCTTCACTTCCATAGCTGCCCAGCTAACAGGCATGGCACACAATGAAAGGAATTCTACTCCAGTTGCACTGGATTCCACCAGGAAGGACTGCAGGTACTGAGCCAGAACTGGATGGAAAACATCGCTTTGGAAGACCAAATCAATTTTCTTAACCTATTACATTCATTCCTATTGACTGAGATGCAATTAAAGGTTGCAAAAAGGTTGTGTGTGTTCTTAACCACAGAAGGACAACTCATTTTTAAAATATCCACCTTGGATCAATGGCTTTCCAAGATACTGATAATTTCCTCATCTCTACTCATCTCGTTCTCTGAAAAAGAATCCATCCATTCCCTACTATCCACAATGACAAAAGAATCACCCAGAGATCTCCTCCTTTTAATTTAAATGGACAAATATAAGAGTACTTTATGCACACTTCAACAGTTTAACCAAAATAAAATCTCAGTATAATATACAGATAATATATCACGTAAAAGCAAAGAACAGCATTTGGACAGCTCTAGAACAGATAGGTGAAAAATACCTTTTTGACATGTTACTGAAATTCATATAACTTTTTCGAAGACTCCCAAGGGCAAGAACTAGATTACCATTCATGAGAGAAATACATGTCTCATTTGGCACAGCACAGGGAGGGAACAGAAAACTGAGTTGTGCAAAGACTTTCACACCCATGTTTGCTCATCTTCCAAGTCTTACTAGTGACATATAGTAGTAAATCTTGCAGGTGAAAGTATTGTAACTCTGATTTCCATATGACAGTGTTCTTGCAATAAAAATAATGCTAGAACTACAAACAAAACTTCTGGGTTTTTATTAAAAGAAAACTCAGAAAAAGTTGCAATGTGCCTTCTAAATTGAGAGACCTCTGAAAAGTCAAAATTCAGTTGCAGGCTGGATAACAATAAAATGCAGCTGCAAATTACTTCCTTGTTGGTAAACTCACTAAAAGAGTCCCAGCTTCACAGACCCATCTCTGCACAGCTTTATAATACTCTTCTCCAGCAAGTCAATTGTTTCTTTCTTTATCTGAAAAAAAAACAAAAATCAAAGAAATCATAAAAAGTTACTGATAATGATACCATTATTTATTTACTCAGGCACCTTATAATAGGATTAGAATTTAAAGAAGAAATTCTTATACAAGGTCCTCTAGAATATTTCCTTTTTTAAAAATACCCAGCATTTGCTCTGCAGCCACAGAAAGGTTGTCATTGGAAAGACTTGATAAAGCATGCCACAGCAAAGGGCTCATCTTGGGCTACAGAATCCCTACAGGACTTTCCAGAGTCACAACTGGCAGAAAGCAGATCAAGGGCAGTACAACAGGCACAGCCCTGTCTGTGTCTGAGACACCTGAATGAAAGTGAGCATGAAGGTCAGCTCTGCCTGTGCTCATACAAAGTACTTTGGTTTATGACACTGATATGGCTGTAGCTTATGGCTTATCTAAAGATAAAACAAATGTATTACAGAGTAAATATTGACTACATATTTCAGAGGGAACATAAGACTCTTTATCATCATGGTTAGTCCAGTTTTCTTATAGCTCCCTCTTACCACTTACAAATAACTTATTTGCAGGTTTTCTCTCAGGATTATATCCTTCTGTGCCTCCACTTTGCAGAGGAATAAATGATGTACAAAAGCCTGGCCAGCTCAAAGGTGAAAACAGTTGTTTTTCTATTACGAGTCCATTTCTCACAAACCTTTTATTTTCATGAAATCTGAAACTTAAACTTAGCATATTTTCAAATTTATTAAAGACTCGGTGTGTGTATTGTTTGCAGACAATATAGGGTTTTGTTGAAAAAAACTTCATTTGAATCTTAGGAACAATTAATTTGAGGAGTTGAGACAGCTCTGTATTGCCTTCAACCTCTGTACAAAAAGCTTTCAAAGTAGGAAGCTTGTCCTTTGGTCAGATCAAAAAGTATACAATACATTTTTATTTAGACCTTTATGCTTTACTTTAACTCCAGTGTGCCAAGACATAGTCTGATAAACTCATTCATTACTTCTGTGGTTTCTTTGGGAGCTTTCTTTTTATCTCCTTCTCTCTCCATTGTTTGAGATGAATGAAGTGGGAGACAAAGAAACAGAGAATGAAAAAATCCAACAGCATTAACAAATGAAAGCTGAGGCAGCTGACAGAGCAGAGGATCAGGGCACCATCCATTGTGTGGATATGATGGGATACAGAACTGTCATGTGGGAAGATCCATGTGTTTTTAAATTCATATATTTATCAGAATATACCCCTGTGTACACAATTATCCACTGAACATCAGGTGACTACAAAAACAGCAAATACAAAGGACATGTGCTTCCAGCTGTTTTTGCTTTCTAGTATAAACACAATGAAATTTAGCAATGTTGCACCTTAAGTATGCAAAGAAATTCCTTACAATTGAGGTTTGCACTGAAAATAGGCCGGTATGCTGAGTTTCTAATTTTAAGTGTGCAATTTTGCCTCCATAACTAACACAGGTGAAAGAAATTAGTACATCAAACAGCCAATTCTCTAAATTGTCTTTGGTACTGTATTTCCTCTCTCTGAGAAAACTTATGACTATTCATAGTGTGTGTCTGACATTTTTCTATAGAATTAGAAAAGCTGATTAAGACTATATTCCATACTTGAAGTCCACAAGTTGCTTGGTTTATTTGAGGTGTTAAGATGCCTTACCACCAAAACATTATTTGAGTGTCTTTTGCTGTTGACATTCCTTATACATAACTTTAGGGAATCTGCCTGATGTCTGCAGTGGGATAAATACCTGGAAGATACTCCACTTATAAAGCTCCAAATGTCAAAACCCTTCCTTTTTGATGTGTTACCTGAGTCAAGAGCAGTTTGAAGACTTTTCTGTGATTACATATTTGCTGTTCTGTAATCACACATAAATATCTATTGCTTATCCTAACACAATTCTTTAAAAAACTTACAGGTAACTGTAAGAACCATACAAAAAAACCCTTATGTATTTACCACAAGAGGGAGCCTCCTTGCCTCCAAAAAAGCAAAGGCAGGGGTTTTTTTTGTTTGTTTTGCTACTTCATTTCTGCAATGAATTTTTTTCATTTTGTGTGTGTGGGGCTGTAAAATACAGCACATTCAAATACTTAAGACAAGTATATAGATGGATTAATGACTGATAATTTGTTTCACTTGTGAAAGAGCTTAATGTCTATATGCAAAAAAAGTCCCTTTCCCTGGAGATTCCATGTATGGGCCTGCTCTAAATGTACAAAACCTGAAGACATTGTGCAGGAATTTGGGAGCTTTCTAACAAGCACTAATGGAGGAATCTGCCTCTTCACCTGGCTAGAAATAGGTGGTGCCCCACTACATACTGTAAACTGAAATATATATAAAAGCTGGATTACAGAACTAAAAAGAACTGGGAATTATCTTAGAAACAGTGTACAAACAATGGATGGCTCTAAGTTGTTTCTACCCTACCTCTAGGCAAAAAAACAGAACAGAAAAAAAAGACAAGAAAGAGAAGAAAAAACCAAGAGAAGTGTCTGTAGATTTACTCACATGATGTTATCTTACTCTCAGGTGGAGAAACATAGATGTTTGTCCATAGTTTTGTTTAGTTTTTGAGGAAACTTTTCACAGAATTACAGAATATGCTGAGCTGAAAGGGACCCACAAGGATCAAGTCCAACTCCTGGCCCTGCACAGGACACCCCAGGAGTCACCCTGTGCCTGAGAACATTGTCCAAACACTCCTTGAACTCTGCCAGGCTTGGTGCTGTGACCACTTCCCCAGGGAGCCTGTTCCAGTGCCCAACCACCTTCTGGGTGGAGAACCTTTTCCTAACATCCAACCTAAACCTCCCCTGATACAATTTCAGGCCATCCCCTGGGGTTCAGTCACTGGTCAGCACAGAGAAGAGATCAGTGCCTGCCCCTCCACTCACCCTCACGAGGAAGTTCTAAACTGCAGTGAGGTCTCCCTCACTCTCCTCTTCTCCAGGCTGAACAGACCAAGTGACCTCAGCCACTCCTCTTATGGCTTCCCCTCAAGGCCCTTCTCCATCTTCATTGGCCTCCTCTGGAAGCTCTCTAACAGCTTTATATCCTTCTCATACTGTGGCTCCCAAAACTGCCCCCAGCACTGGAGGTGAGGCCGCCCCAGCTCAGAGCAGAGCAGACAATCCCCTCCCTTGCCCAGCTGTGGTGCTGTGCCTGATGCCCCCCAGGACAGGGTTGTCCCTTCTGGCTCCAGGGCACTGCTGACTGAGATTGACCACTGACCAGGACCCCCAGGTCCCTTTCCATGGCACTGCTTTCCAGGGCACTGCTTTCCAGGGCACTGCTTTCCATGGCACTGCTTTCCAGGGCGCTGCTTTCCAGCCTCTCATCCCTCAGTCTGACAGTACACCCAGGGTTGCCCCATTCCAGGTGCAGAATCTGGCACTTCCAGATTAAATTTCACACAGAGGGTGATGCCATCCCTCTCATTTGTTAAGGTCTAGGACTCTGCACAAGGTCCTCTTGCTGGGGGATCTTTCTGGGGACAGGCAGAACATCCATCGAGCATTAACAGGGGAAACTCGCAGCACAACCAGAGAAGTCACAGCTGTGACTTGCAATAATAAAGGAAAAATTCTTTTTCAGGAGGTAATTTTGAGACCCAAGAGTACAGACTTCTCAGTCAATACTGACTTCTTTGTGCTTCAATACCACTGAAGACAGAAAGAAAATTTTACTGACCAAGACCTGAGAACTAGGAAAAAAGTAATGAATACACAGAATATAACATACACAGGTGCTTATACAATACCTCAGGGATGTCCATCATTCTCCTTAATTTCTGATCCCTCCAGTTCCAATCCAGAATCATGTATTTCGTGGAGTTCAAGCACAGGCCATCTAAAAAGGCAACATAAATTTCACTACCAAGATACTATGGCATGAGCTTATCAAAATGATTTTTGGCTTTTACATCTTTTGCTCTCTGTTTCCAAGGAAACTGATCTTTGTACACTTAAGTACTACATCTGTCCATTGGAAAACCAATGCACTGATAGTGCAACTCCCTTAGCCACATAATCACATGCCTTTTTGGAATATAAACACAAAAGCAGAACAACTACTGTTGCCAGACTTGTCAAGAGCTTAACATCCTGGCAGAAAGTAATTCCTCAAGCTTCCTCTTGATGAAACCACAGGAGTTGAATTTCCACAGCTGATATCACTGCTAAGTTACAAGGACCTTAACCTGAAAATTGATGTTAACAGGAACAGATAGTGTTAAGCAATTTACAGGACTAGGTGCTATGTGAATATGAGTCAGGTCAGTGGTGCTGCTGAAGAATTCCTTTATTTTTCATTTATTTTCATTTTCATTCCTTTATTTTTCAATTATTCAAATAAATGGTGGTGAAAAAAAAAGGTCCTCTTTGAACTTGCTTTTCAGCTGTTCTCCTATTTCTTCCCTGGTCTTCTACATAATGCCCACCATTTTTTTCCATCCATTCTGATTCCTCTCCCTTCTCTAAGTGACCTGACACTGCAACACTAAAGTGTCAAAAAAGAACTAGAGCCTGCGATAAAATTTAACACTCCCAGGGGCATCCACAGCTTCTCTGGGCAACCTGTTCCAGTGCCTCACCATCCTCATGGCAGTGTGCTGGTGTGCAGAGCAGTAGTAATTTAATGCTGGTGGAAGTTACAAAATGATGTTACTCCTGTGTTCTTTTGGAAGGAGCAGTGGAGTCCCAATCCATGGCCAGGTCCCTGACCAAGAGACCACGGTCAGAGCAAGACAATGTCTTGCATAAGAGGAATGGAAAGAAATGCCTTATCTTCTTGTCACTTTGTTGTTTCTTTTTCTTTGTGTACATACTGTCTACCAAGTAACTAAAAATAGTCAAAATTTGGGAAGAGAAAAGGATGTTTATATAGAATAATTAGTTTTATTATAGGCAAATAAGAAATAAGATCAAATCAGCAAACAGATCTCCCATCCACTCCTCACAAAAGTTTACACTGAGCTCAGACTGACATATGATACGGTGACTTCTGCCACTATTTCCTTTTGATCCACTTGCAGTGTTTGGTTTCCTTGAGCTTTAAATCTCACATTATGGTTTTGCAATCACTTTCAAGTCAGCATAAATCAGTATTCCTGCCAAAAGAGGAAGTCCCCCACCTCTGCCTGCTCATTACCTGATTTTGTGTGCAATGGTTTTGGTTTAATTTGGGTCATTTCAGTGAGCTGCCAAACAGACTCCTGGGCTTGCACAGGGAGCAGGAAGAGGGAATAAGCAAGCACTGACTGGCAGATGAGAGGAAGCATTACTTTGCCTTTCTCTGCTAATACTGGGCTTATGACAGCTTAAAGTGATCATAAAACAAAGCACTAGAACCTTGGCCTTGTTTTGACTGACATAGCACAAGTGAAGAAACAGAACCATATAGTTGAGTACTCAAATCTACATGTTCATGTCAACGTAGAAAAACCAGCTGAAGTTTCACTTCTCATGAGACCAAATATAAAATATCCAGGGAGGAAACCCTCCTTTGTTCTCCTACCTTGCTCCACTAGCGCCTTTACTCTCCCAGGAGTTCCAACCCCAATGTGAAACACACCGTTCTCCAACATATTCATCTGTTCCTTAATCTAATTTGAAGAGAGAAAGAAAAAACACAGTAAATCCACAATTGTTTTAAAATTTCTTCTCAAGGAATTGGAAATAACTTCAAGATCTGATCGTATTTCTTTCTAGAACACCCTCAAGTAACAAATGATACTTGTCTTTCAAACTGTCAGACGATTATATCTGGAAGAAAGTTTAAGAAATATAACAAGCCAGCTGGGCATCACACTTCTCTAGAAGTTCAATCTTTTTTAACTTTGAAAATCTGCTATTGCACCAGATATTTTTGGAGGTGAGAACAGTAAGATTCCTTCAGATTCTCAGAAAAACTGAAAAACTTGAATTAACACTGAAGTCCTTCAAGATGAAGATACTGGAAAAAGGTGAAACAAAGCAAATGACATTTGTGTGTTTGACAGCATTTACAGCAAAGGTCAAGTGTCCACTCGTTATTCCCAACACCCTCATAATTTGTACTTTTTAAGAGGTATGGATACTGGGGACCCAGGCATTCAATTTTCAGAATCCAAATGTGGGTGCTGGTATAGTTTGCTTCCACAGACCTGTGTGTGTGAGCCTTCAGGCATTTGCATGAGCACTTCATGAGAATATGGAACAGTAAACACAAGCATCTACATTCTGCACAGGGTTGCACCAGAGGTACTGGAGATGATGCTTAGTGAAATTCCTCACACTGCAGCAGTGGAAGCACCATCTAAAGAAAGGGACTTCCTATGAACACTCTATGAAGGCACTACTGCCAAAGGATTTAAAAAGAAAATGGTATCACACTATGTAGCTGTTTACTTGCTCTATTAAAATTCCCTACCTTTATGTGCTTTGCAAACAACTTGAGGACTCTGCAATCTCCTTTAAAGGCTGTCATTGACCTAGAAATAAGAAAAATGAACAATGAAACATAAGAATCAGGGCTGGGCTTAAGACCACACACAAGGAAAGAAAAACTAACTGGCATTTCTCAATATGTTTGAGACACACAGTAACCCCCAGTGAACCCTGGTTGTACTCTGAACACTATGTACATTCTTGTTTGCTACTTACCAACAGAGATCAACAACTGGACAGGCACAATGGAAGATATCAGTAGAGGGCAATATTGTTTAGATACCTTCTCAGATAATATTTAATATTATGACCTGTGCTTTCACAGCTAACTTAGTTCAAAACTAGTTAATGGCCAAATCCTAATTAAAAAATAATTCACTTATACTGAGATAGAGACATTAATGAATATGAGTGTGTGTGCACAAAAGGAAGGATCTGTGTATGGACCAATCTACATTTTACAGTCTTCCTGCAGCGTGGCTGCTGGGAAAACCAAGGCTGCCACTGTCTTTACTGCAGACATTGTCCAAACCGAAACTCATTTGTTAGAAACTCTGACTTGCTTCTCTGACACTTCATTTTGGCACACAGTAACAACTCTATGTTCTGTATTCATCAATCAAGAGACAAACATATTCAGTATTTGTAGAATGCCAGTTAAGACAGCTTGCTCTGCCTGCTTCTTGCAGTGCACCAAATTTTTAATTTGCAAAGCTAAAGGTTTATATACAAGTATACATCCAAAGTGCCTCAGCCTCAGGTGCTAGTCTCTACATGCAGGAGCTGAGCACTACTGGCACTTATCTGCCTTATATGTGTGTCATGGAATTAAACTTACCAACTCTCCATCTCATTTTGTACTGACAGATAATCACAGGAAGTAGGGTCAAGACACAGAATACAACCATGAAATTTGTGAGGTATACGTTAATTCATCAAAGTTGTAAAAACTTCTGGCATGAACAGGGGGAGGATAGAGAAGGGGAAAAGACGGGGACAGGGCAGACTGAAAATTCCATCTCTGCCCAGCAGTTTTGCCAGCCTGAGCCAGCTGAGAACACTGACACAGACCTCAAGGCACTCAGGCCAGGCACACCTTGGCATCTGAGGTGCTGAAATGCCATGTCCTTGCTGCCTTTGGTGCAAAGCCATGACTTCCAGTGGTGGATCACGATGCTTTACAGGCTTACTGCGTTCCCACATGTGACATGTTCCACGTTTCCCCTAAACTGGTTACACTTTATTTTTGGTTTTTAACAAAAGTAACACTTCCCAGGCAACTGGAGTCCTGAGAATCACTTCAGTCCAAAACGGAACACCACACTCCCAGAGTTTAAAGAAGGAAGGGATATTGCATCAGTTTGAGTCAGTGAATTTGCTGGCTAGCAGACGACAGTGTCCCAGTTTTGCCTTTTTGCCTGTGGTTCCAAGACAAAACTCCTGACCAGCTGCCAACCCCAACACAACATTTGCTTTTGACATACTTGATGAGTTCCAAGGAGCGAAGGGCAGAGCTGCAGAGAACCAGCATCACCACCGACTTCTTCTCCTTGTGGTTTCTACGGAGCTTTGCCCACTTCGGACAGACTGCAATGGAAAAGCCCTTGCACACACACAAAGTACTACATGCCACAATGTTAAATTACTAGAGTACATGATGAATGGTAGCCAGCAGCAAGAACACACATGCTGACTTCTTTGAGGTCTGGAACTTTGGCAACACTTCTGCATTTAGTCATGGCTGAGAAACTGGAAAATGAAATGCCCAAAATAAATAAAATACAGAAATATCACATAACTGAACAAACTATATAAGCATTAATAATCAACAGTTTTTAAGGTGATGAGCCCATTGTCTTCATTTTCCACATATGGCAATTTGCATCGGAGAAAATCAACTGCAGAGAAACATTTACCAGACCAGAAGTTCTATATAAATATACAAGAGAACAAAAGTTCTCTTGGTTCATGTCAGCAGACAGATGCAGGACTTTTATTGAAAGATAATACCTACACCTACTCATGAAGCTACATAAATTAATGACAAATAATCCCTACCAATTAAAAGAAAGGCTAGAACATTTTTGATACAAAAAACCAAAAAAGTGATAGAGTAAAAAAGAGCCAGAAAAACAAGACCTGTCATAAAACTAAAATAAATTAAAAAGCCTAAAGTAATTAATATTTCATAATAAACAGTATTGGAACTACATATAAAAAATCAATAACATTGTCTCAACAATATTTTTCATATGACTTTCATCTCACCCAGACCAATATATAAACTCACTTTCCTTCAGGTATGAAGAAAAACTGTGGGTAAGATCATTGGCTGGCAAAAAACAGGAATCTGAAAACATAAAGAAAAAAAAAAATAGTTGATGTATTTTAACACCAAAGGGAGAATATATGTTTGCAGCATACCCACTAGTTATATTGATGAAATCCCAACTTCATAAAATCCATCATCAATAAATTACCATTCCTGAAACAAAAATTAATGTTGAAGAAACTTTATATAGGTTAAATCAATGAAGGTAACATCTCTGAATTGCAATTCCTTTCTTTTCTCCCAATCTGAAACCTTGAATACAGGGCTGCTGTACAGGTGTGATCACATGCTTTAAAGAAAGTTTCATGTGTCTTTGCCACAATGAATCAAGCCTCAGCCAAAAGCCTTGCACTCCTAGACTGTTCCTCCAATGTACCTATGACAAAATAGGTTTGTACATTCCCCACATAATTCATACTGTGTAAATGCAAGAATCTGCCAATAATCTACTTGCCAGTAAGTTTGTTCACCTTCTGGCCTTTCATATTGTGGTAATACACCAAACTATATCGATCCTAACAGGAACACCTACACTGCATTTCAGGACCTTTCTCTTCCTCCATGTCCTGCTGACTTCCTTTCCCCTGGTCACTATGTCAACTAGGAAGTCTTTTAAAAGCACTCTATGGCAGACATGCCATTTAACTTCATAGAATGACAATGAAGATTGTCTTGGGGTGATTCTGTGACAATCCTGTATTCCACATCACCTGCTTGAAGTTCTTTTGTACCTTTAAACTGCAGCCAGGAGGACTCTCCAAAGTTGCTCACTTGACCTTGCAGCCAGAATGTTTACAGATTTTTACCTGGCTGGAGACATTTTTTTTCTCTGCTAGTAGCAGAGGAGGGAGGGTTTGCTCTCAACCTTCCAGCTTTCAGCTGGAGAGGGACTGAGATCTGCCTCAGCAGCTTCTATTCCTTTTTGGACTGTTTCTGCCTCGCTTCTCCATCCCAGACCAGCTCACCCTCTCCGGGACACTCGGTGGGACTCTGCCCCAGACCCGGCGGGGCTCAGCTCTGCTCAGGCCTTGGGCCTGGAAGCTGAGTGAGAGAACTGTGGGAAACCCACCAGCCTCCACCTCTGGGATGGGAGGGGGGTTCAGTGTCCTTTTCTGCCCTGTGCCTGGAGGAGGGGGAACTCTCTTTGTTAAATAAATAGGGTTTTTCACTTTCATTTGGGAGGGGCTGCCGGGACCTGCTTGCCTGGCAGGCCAGGGGGAGAGAGAGAGCCTTTTCAGGTTGTTTCCTCCTGGATTAGTGTCCAAACTGGCACAAGATCCTAACAGGTTCTTTGGAAAGTCATTTCTCGTGTCTATACAGAAAATCAAAGTTCTTAAAAAGGTGAATAAAATTTGATGGTTTGAAAACTTGCCACTGCTGTTAAGGGTTCTTTGCCTGATGGAGCAATATGCTTCTGCAGAGTATTAACAATTCTGTCTTTAAAGACTTACATTTACATGAAGCACAACCCCTCAGAGTGTCCATGGATGTTTGGTGATACATTTTCTAATTTAAGGAGGTTTCTTCAAAGGTTACTCATGTTCACATGGATGGTGCACTGTGCTAATGTTGAGAGCATCAATACAAGATCTTCATTGGAACAGGCAGTGTGACAAACTTGGTTTGTAGCTAATGTCTGGCTGAAGTCCTGTCTTGCTAAAAGCATTTATTTTGCACTGATTCCTATTAAATCCTGAGACTGACACTTACTGGGAGACTTCAGCTTCAAAGGAAATGAATGTCCACAACTGAAGGATCAGCAGCTGATTTACTTGGAAAATCATGTTTAAAAGATGCACTTGATGCTGGTGGGGACAGGCAGGGGCTGATCTTTTGAATACACGGTCTTATTAATGACTGACAGTTCAAGAGGTCGTTTCTGAAGGACACAGCTTCAGCCACTGACTCCTCACCAACAGTCCAGCAACACTGCAGAATTTACAACAGTTTTAAAAGGAATTTTCAGAAAGGGGGAAAGAAACACACAGTTCCAGACTGCAGCAAGAGATGACACTGACTTTCTGACCAACCTTGACCCTCTGCACTTTGTCAGTGAACAGGAACACACAACTCCAAATGAGTTGCTTGTTGTTTACTCAGTGCTTTGACATGAATGACTTGACAGCTGTATAAGTTCACAAACTCCTTGGTAGTCTAAGCCTTCAACTCCCAGCAAAAAAATTAAGGAAAAAATATCTCCATCCAGCATACACGTAAAAATATGCAGCTCAAAGGGCTGTTTTAATAAGAAAAATCCGAATTTATTATTTCCTAAAACCTTTATAATGCCAAAAAATACTTAACACAAGCTTTTCAAAGAAAGCTATATAGGACTTCTCCAGGTTTTCTTGATTCAGTAACAAAGTTGAAACTGCCTCACAGAAATAAAGAAGGGTCCACCTAGAATCATGGGGGTGAAAGACTTACCTAGAGAGACAGGCTTAAGCATTAAAAAAGGAAAAACACTGCTGGACTAGAAAGCTTGTACATTGGACACAGGTCATGGACAGTTCAGTAAGCCCCAAAGGTGAGTGCAGGTTGGTTACCAGGCTGCTGCTCTTCTTGAGCAGTACCAACAAATTATGAGCAGTGTCTCTGTCTGCACAGCAGGAGGCAGAGAAGTTCATAATTGCCATCATCTCCAAAGCAACCTCCAATTGACAGAAGCTAAGCCTGCTCTGTCCTGCTTTTTGCCTTTTCTATCTGGTTTTTAACTGGAGGCAGGATACAGGGAACAAAGAGAGTCCTCATGGTTAAAACATGGTCACTTCACACATGGACCAAAATTACCACTTCAATTCATGCCACTCCCTGAGAAACCATTGCATTCAACATCTCATACCTGTCTGAGAATGATGTCTCATTATTTTTGTCTGTTTCTGTCAGCCCCTTATCATGCATCTGGACTGACTCAGATAATCCCAGGAACAAAATACATCTCTCATAGCATCTTGGGAGCTACTATTAGGAATCATATAATTTCTACCAGAAAAGTGAGCTCCAGAAATTAACACTTTACAATAAAAAAATTTACAATAAAAATTAATGCTTTACAATAAACAATATTTCATTTCCGTAACTCCAAGAAACCTCACATTTATTCCAAAGAAATTAACTTTTCAACTTAAAGAACAAATTAATTTGTAGTAAAAATGAAATATAAGAAAATATTTTCATTAAAAGTATAACTCAAGACCTGTCCCAAAAATCTTCTTTGTTCTGCAGAAAAAGAAGTCAATAGTATCATGAAAAAAACCATTATTTATATATTAAGTATAGGATAAGTTACCTGATAGCTTTAATTCATCTATTTCAATCACGGAATGGTTTTCCCCAAAATGTTGAGCAAGCAGATTTTGTAGATCTGCAGGGACACCAGGTTTTGGAGCAGATTTTTGCAGAACATCAGAAATTTTCTTCTAAAAAATCCAAGCAAAATGGGTTAATATGGCTAGCTAACAGTTATATTGTTTAATTACAGCTTAACTGGAAAAACACCTTACAATGGGACAAGATTCCCCTTGTCTTTAGAGGAAATGAAGACTTCAGATGCAAGCTGAGATACTCTGACAGGATGGTCTTTGAGCCTGAATATGAAAAATCTTGTGCACTCATCTGAAATGCTGCTGAAACAAGAACATAATTGAAAGCTGATTTTTGAGTTTTGCTACTGCTACACTTTAGTATCAGTTTGAAAATTCAGGCTTTTTTTTCATAATTTGTTTTAGTTTATTATACTTAAGGTGTAACAACAGGAACCAAGTGATAATATATGATTTGGTTATATTTTGATTCAAACAAGGTATCTATCTATCTATCTATCTATCTATCTATCTATCTATCTATCTATCTATCTATCTATCTATCTATCTATCTACCTACCTACCTACCTACCTATATTTGGAAGGGAAAATGGTTAGCCATATTGACAGAATACCATGCCATGGTGATGAAAATAAGTTAAAACAAAACAGGTCAAGCAGCAAGAGCTCACAGCTGCTTTGTTCTCCCACACTGTAATTTTTAAAACAAACTACGAATTTTTAGTAACTGAACATGAGCTCATAATGACTGTGTTTTACACCTTAGGAATGTTACCAAGTAACAGGTCTGAACCCTCACTGAAGTGAAAGGGTTGCTGTATTTTTTCCCATAATTAGATGGAACATGTGGGTAGAATAGCCCAAGGCTCCCATTGACTGATCTGCCAGCATTTAAGAAAACAGCAAATCTGCAAGGATAGAGGCAATCTTGAGAGAATGACAAGAATGTGATGCCTCTCTTGTTCTCGCTGAGATGTGTTTAGTTTTTGATAGGCCAGTTTAAGGTTTCTCAGCTGTGTAAGCTAAACTGAACTTGCCATCAAGGGGACACAAGGTAGCACAGTCTAGAAGTGAAAAGGCGCAGAAGGGTGTGGTTAGGATGGAGCAGTAGGGTCCATATTTTTGAGGCAAAGTAGGATTTCACAGAGATGAGGTGGGTCTGGAAGCATTTTTGGCAGCTTTGGAGGGATGGTGGGTACCTTCAGTTTGGTAGGCTACGGTTCAGGGTAGCAAAGATCAGTGGAAATTTTGAAGAGAGGCATGGCAGGAATTTTAATGTTGAGGACAGACCTTCTTCCATCCATTCCTTCCCTCACTACATCTCAGCACCCACTCCCTCCTCTCTTCCATTCCCCACCACTCTTCCCTCTTGCCCAATACACCTCAAATACCCCAATAACAGCAGCATAAGAGGCAGAATGCTGAACAGGGAAGAGCCATCTGGGGGCTGCCAACACAGCAAAGGCAAGGCAGGCACTGCCTCTGCCAGCCATTGCCACTTTGGTACTGCCTGTTTCATCCCTGTTAAAAGTCACCTGTGAGTTTGCAAGACCCCAGGTGAACGTCTGTCAGTGGGAGACATGGAGACAAAGTACTTGTGCCTTCCTCTCAGTCTAGCTTTGGCCTGGTGCAAAGCCCTCTGCAGTCCCTGGAAGACTTTGCAGAGGATGTCTGGCTGTTCTGCAGGTTTCTGCAGTGCTTGAACCTGTAGCATTCCTCCCCCAAGATTCCCCTTCACTTACCACCATTGTATTTTGCTGCCATGGAACAAGTGTCTTCCCAAAGCATGACCAGAGGCTGTGGGCAGCACAGCCAGCCTCTGTGTAAGGCCCACCACCAAACCTCTCCATTGCTCTTCCCAACAACCCCAGCCCTGCCTCACAAGCTGCCTCTGAAATGACCCACATTTGGGAACCTTTCATTTAGCAGACAGCAAGACAGAACCATCAGGCTCATTTTACTTGGTAATTCAGCGTAAGACATTGTTTCACAGGACCATTATGTCATTCATTGCACCACTGGTTCCTTCAGAAAAATTATTGCCCTCTGGAGGGGAGAAGCCCAATACAACGAGAAATTCTTTAAGAGCAAGAGCAAAGACACCTGAGTAAACTCTCTTCCTTCAAGGAGAGCTGTGGGGAAATGCTCCTCATGCAGGAAGTTTTATTATTTTTCTTCCAATTCAGTCCAGATGCTTAAAAGCAAAAGTGCTTTCCTCCCTTTTCCTTACTTTTGGAGACAGCACTTTGTTTGGAAGCCACAGATCAACCTAATAAATGTTTCCTAATGGGATTTTTTGACAGGCTGTGTATGTCAGCTTAGTGGCCCACTGAAAGCAAAGGTGTAAGTAAGCAGTTGCTGTTTCCCTGAGAAGGGGGTTTCTTGCTGGGTTGGTCCCTCTGCCACGAGATGCCTTCACTCTGGCTCCAGTGGAGGAAGTACTGTACTCTGCCAGAGCCACATTGAAAGCAAAATCCCACTCTTCCTGCTTCCCATTCCCTAGATGACTAAGAGGGCTAACATAACATAAAAAGGCCACCCCTCAGCCTTGTGAGGGAGCCAACTATTTCCAGTCTGCCCTGAAAGACAATTAACTTGCCTGGTGCCATATTATCTCCATTTAGACTGCAGAGCGTGTTTGTTGTTGTGGGTGAGGATGGAGCACGGCCAGAGGGGCAATACAGAGTATTTATTTATACACTTATGAGGAGAAGAGTGAACAAGAACAGTCCTTGGCTCAAAAGATGTAACAGCAGCTGGAGCCTGACCATACTGTGGGAACGTGTCAGATTCTGCAGCAACTGAAGTTCCACCTTTCTTCCATACAGTCACCCTTTTCCAGTGTGCAACACTTGCAAGTAGGGTTTAGACATCTACAGCCCTTGAGTGGAACACAGACATAATGCCACAGGCCAGGCTGGGAATAGGTATCTCAAGTGAGGTTTCAAAATTAGGAATTTCTCTTCTCTAAAAGAGAGTGCAGTATTATGACCATATTACTTATCATCATCATGTCCCCATTCTGCAACTTGTAGTAGCATATAAACCCAGTGCCCAGGCACCAAATACAGTCTAGGATACTCATACCTTCTTCCTCCTCTTTGCCTTTACAGTGCTCTCTTGCTTTTCTTCAGGCTGACTTAAAAAACACTCTGTAGGCTGCAAAACACACACAAAAAAAGAAATAAGAAAAAAAAAGTCGCCAAAGGAAGGCAAAGGGGGTAAGAGGAGATACAGAAACCATTAGGCTGGGCTAGGAAAAAACAATTAAAACTGAACTTCCCCACCTGTATAAGGAATCAAATTATTACAATTATATGTATATAAAGTAATTTTGAAATTCAGATTGTTATTGCAAACAAGAGAGGGAATAAAAGAAGGGAAAATTGAAACATTCAGGATGTAGTCGTAATTCCATAAAATGGTAAAAAGCAGGTTTTGATACTTAAAAAAAATCAGGAGGAAAATATGAACAAAATCTACCACTAAATTTATATTTTTAATCTCTATTATTGCAAATGATGATTTTTTTGAACTTTGCCAGTAGTGTTCTAAAATAACTGGGTCTAAGGTGAGCATCCAGATGGTAAAAAAACAACATAGAACTGGGCAAGATTAATTGGAAACAATCATGCTCTGGAGTTCCTTCTACACTTGTAATGCAAAATTTAGGAAAACATGTTTCAAATTTGTCCTACTCCATTCTTGCTTTGTCTCCTCATAGGAGGCAGGTCAAATACACACAAGAAAAATACATGGTGCATTTCAGAATAATCCAACATGGGCTGCTATCATTAACCCTCTTTGTGCCTGAGTGAACAGGCTGAATTGGTGCTTTTGTACCAGAGCTCCTGTTCACATAATCCAGGGGTAGGATTTAACCACCTAAAATTATCCAAAACAGAGAAAGCGAGGCACAGACTTCTCTTTTTTTGAGCATAGCAATTCTCTTTTCTTTTGCCTTCTTAGGGCCTTCTCCCTCATGGAAATGCACATTTATCTACACAGACAGGCTTTGGAACTCAGTAAATGACTTGATGAAGAATAATGGGAAAATAGGCTGAGCTGCAGGAAAAAGCTCCATGCTACCATGATGCATTTGGCTTGAAAACTCTGCTCTTGTGAGAAAATGTGGAGAAGACTCATCACATAGAGCACTGAAAAGCTCAGGAACAGCAAATCCAGCACTCCTCCCTGGGGAAAGCCTGAAAGAAAAGTATCAGCAGGAAAGGGAGCCTAGCTGAAAGGCAGAGAAGCTGCTCCTTTGTTCTCTTGGGTATGCAGCTTCAGTCAGGCCAAGAGGGCCAAAGGAAAGCTCACAGAAGTTCAGAGTACCTGGGCCTTTCTGAGCCCTCCTTGCACTGCTCCACCTTAACAGGAGACACTTCATGGCAGCTGCTACTAAATGACCCAACCCAGCACACTCCTGCCCTTCCAAGCTCACTCTCACAGCCTTATCAGAAGCATTTTTTGAAGTTTTGTTGTTCATATTATGCCTGTGTTTCTCTTATCCTCCCCATTCCCCTGGCTAAATTAGCTATAAAAACAGGTAACCACCTGTTTTTCCAACACAAATAAATGACCTCTTGCTTTCTGTGCTGTGATGCAGCCACAGTCACTGCCCTTGCAAAGGCAGTAGCATTGTACTACTTTCAGAGCAGTGGCTCTGAAACTGGTTGAGGATTGAAATGAAACTTAGGAATTACCAGAGAAGATTTGGCTGGGGACTTGCTACAGCTAGCAAAGCTCTCTACAGCTATGGCTGCAATGTAATGGAGCCTGCATCAAAGCCCATGAGAAGTTGTGACAGGGATTGTATCTCACCTCAACAACAGAGATCTGTCCCTGATTTTCTCAGGTATAAACAGAGATCATCTTCATTAGAAATGAAGGGAATGACTGCAAGTGGGAACTCACTTCAATTAACAAAATTGTTCCAGCGTTAATGTAAGTTTTTTGGCTTTATTTTTGGTTTGTTGCTATTTTAAAAATCTCTGTCCTGACTCTGATTCAAGTGTTTTAAAAACACCACCATACGTTTCTTCATTCCTATCCCTACCATTAGCATTCCCAGACACTGAGACTGAAACAGAGCTACCCTCTGCTCTACTCTTACACATCCCAGCTGTCCATAGATACTTAAAGGCCATTTGCCATGTGTTTTAATCATAAATTTTATGTTCAACATCATATTTTATGCAGAGAACAAGCCTTTGGATTGCTTCAGTCAAGGGATACCTACAAGCAATCAAGAAGTCAGAAAAGGGCCAACCTGAATCTCTGTCCTCCAGCAGAGTATGATGGTTCCATATCCCAGTGGTGCTACCACTTTTCCAGCATATTGAAAAATATCACTCATTCACTTTGGGCCCATTTCTCCCTTCTTGTACATTGTGAACTGCTTTACATAACTCTGCAAACACTCCCAACTGGTTATGTATGAGAAAAGAATGAAATGTGCCACACAGCTGAAATATATTCTCTAAAAGAAAGAAATTCTCACTGCTAAGCCTTCATTCAAATGTTTGAAAATATCACCAAATGTCATGGCTTCTTTTTTGAAGACAGTATGTAACCCTTTCTTTTAACAGCCACAGAAACACACAGCAGGCAACATAAGCACACAGAAGGCTTGTAGTCAAAGCCTTGCTTCCTTACAGAAGCATGTTAAGACTCAAAATTGCCTCCTTTACACTGCATATATATCTATATTTAGGCATAGCATATTATTAGCCCAGAAATTGTAAATCCACTTTATTCAGACGTTAAAAATAATGACATAAAAAGAGAAATTTCATGGTGGTGAATGGCTGTAAACTTACTTGTCTTTGATGATCTGCAGTCTAAAATATTTCAGCATCTGATCTAGCCTGAACTTCTGACCCTTATCCAAGCATTAGCTGCCTACCTACTCATGCAATAGCTCTTTGCATGCCACCCTTAAGAAAAGGTCATTTGCATGCTTTTCTTATGCAAAACACAAAGCAGACAACTGTTTTTTGACATGGCGCCCTTGTGCTCCGTGTTTTTATGCTATTTTTACATGGAAATTCTTAAAATGCAGAAAACAGGAAATTTGTGCTGAGACCAGTGATTTATGAACTAAAATGTCGTAAATTCCTTGTTTGTTAATCACACGCAGAGCATAAAATATTTCCTGTATTATATTTCCAACATGCTTTTTTTCTTTACATGTTGCCAAAGTTACGGGAAATTCAAATGTAGAATGAAAACAGTCTTGCATGTGTGTGAAAGTTTACATTCCAGGTCAGCCACATACTCTGACTTTTGGAGTTTGTGACAAAGTAAACACATCATTGAGTCATTCAGATTGGAGACAGATTATTCATTTCACTGTAAGCCCAAGGACAGCCTGCAGACTAGGAGCAGAGATGCTCATAACTCTATTTGCTTTAAGGTGACAAGCTTTAAGGTCCCAAGTCCATTGTGGAACAGCTTCCAGCCTCTGAATAAGGCAGGCATGAGTAAAATGGGTTATGTTCTTTGCACCAGAACTGCAAAACCAGCAGCTTTCCATTAATACCTCTGATTTTGTAGGTCTAAAAGATGTGCAATAACACATCCCTGACTTCAAGCTCCCATAAAGCATTTCCCTCTTGCAGTTTCACCTCTTAACATCAAATTACCTGATTCCAACATGCAGGCTGGTATTCTTCATATGACAGAAGGAGCAGTGGCAGGTGTTCTGCTACAGCTGAGCAGTCCCAGGCCACCTTGGCAAGTAATTTGTGTTGGCTATCCTTTCTAATGTTCTCATAAAAAGGCTCAAGCAACCCTTCCAAACAAAGTGTCTTATCCTACTTCTAAATGCCTACGTGAAAATGGTGACAAAAAGTGGCTCCATAATAATTCTCACTCCTCAGCATCTGACCCCCTGGTACAGCATGTACAAAGGCAATACAACTTTCTACTGTATTGCTTGGTTCTCTTTCCAAATTGAAACATTGATCTCATTCAGATATTTGGATCAGTTCACCTTTGGTCTCTTTGGAAAGAAATCCAAAAGCATAGTAATTGCTACCATGTTGTTTACACTTCTCTGTTACAAAAAAAGAACATCCCTGCAAATAGCTTTCACTTGGGCAATTGCCTAGGCATTACAGAGTGAATTTACTATTGACCTAGGGGTCAAAATTAATATCCATAACCTCAAGGAGAGACAGCTTCCAGTGTAATTTTAGCTCTCTGACAGCCACTCAGTCGATTCTCCTGGGTGGTATGGGGAAGGCAGAACAAATTTAACTTCAAACAAGAAACTTTTTAAAATCAGCTGACCTCTAGATGACTTTTCCCCTCAAACTAGAATGATTCTGTCTGTTCCTTGGCATACTCTATGTAATGCTGAACAACACAGTTCCTACTGGCATTAAATGAAGTTTTCAGCAGTGCAAGGGTAAGGAAACATCAGTCCATGTAGATTCAAATTCTTTTTCACTTGGACCTTGAACTGGGGACATGTTTGGGTGGAGAATCTGTAGAACATGTACATACAGCTTTCCAGACCTTGTGTGTGCAGGGAAAGGGAAAAGATTGCAGGGGAGGATTCTCAGTAGCACCATCCAGCCTTGTACCACTGGACAGTCACTTTGTAGGACAGGCCTGGCAATCTCAACTCACACAAAACAAGTGTGAAGTTATTACTGAAATGTACTAGAATGTGATCACATTCAAATAAGGCAATGTAATTTTTAAAAGAAGTTGTTACCTGAACAGATCAGATAGAGTGAAAAAAACTGTCCCTTCACTGAAAAAAGGAGATTATGTTTCCCTATGCATAGTTATTTTTGTGCTAAACAATTGCTTAATTTACAAACCTGCTTTCTTTTCTTTTTCACAGCAGGTTTGGAATCTGAATCTTGACGTGCTGCTGTCCTGTTTTCACTTGCTTTTTCAATAACTTCATCATCTGAAGGATCTAATCAGAAAAAAAAGAAGAGTTCTTGTTACTGTTTTTCAAATCCATCTATCCATCTTTGTATTCAAAAATACAGCTGAAAGGTTATCACAATAATACAATCTCATGATTGGCAATAAATACAGCTGTAACAAATACATTCTTCTTGCTAAGTTTGCTGATACTTCTTTCAAAATAGTTATTTCCTCCTACTAGAGGAAGTCTTGCAGATGAAGAAAAAAATCCAAGCAAACACCCATAAAAATGCCCATTCCAAGCTCCCAAATGCCTTACTGACACACATTAAAGAGGAAAAATTACAAGATGGATATAATGTCCCATTGTATAAAAATATATGCACATGTTTCTTAAAAGTACATTTTAACTGTGTCTCTTACTTCAGCAATAATTAGACAAAGGCACCACTCCTAAAGTTTGAGCAGAATGTCTACAAGACTAAAATACTCTTATGTTTTAAAAGACAACTATTTAAATTCAGATATCTCAAACCATTCTCTTCTTTATCTCTTTTATCTACAGAGAGACTTTGGGAAAAAATAAATGCACAGCAAAAACTCCCTCTAACAGTGTTATAATAGTGCTTTCCATAGACATTTCTGCTGGGGACTGAGTTACTTCCCTGATTATTGCCAGAAGCATTATCATCCATCAAAGTGAATTAATTCAGCTTCTGTAATTGGAATGTTTCTGTCCAACAGGTATTCAGTCATCACTGCAATCTCCTGTATTCCAAAGTTGTAAATTCAAAGCTTCAAGATTAAGTTATTTATTTTGAAAAGAGGAATAGAAGGATGTCTTATGCATCACCCCAAGTATAGATGATAAAACTGTATCTATGCAATCACTAATTGTGAGCACAGTAAACTGATGGCCAGAGAACAAGAGAGAGAGAAAATCAGTTATAGCAGGTATTTACAAATTCCATGTTGAAATAGCTACCTATTGAAAACAGGTAAGTGAAAAGATATGTAAAAAAAATGCAAAAGAATTTAAGTGAAAAGTAAGTAAAGGGATGAAAGAGGGGAGGGAAGAATCTCTGTTAATCCACAAATGCAATATTATATATGATGTGGCAATAAGACAGTGGCTTTAAAAATCCTAATGTGACAGAATGGGCAGCAAAATGGGTACACATTTATTCCTGGAAAGATACCATCTCGTAATCTTCACTCCTTTTTCCCACCTTGAAAAGCCTGGGTAACAGTCAGCACCCTAAAGTTGGGTTCTGACAGCTGTTAGGAGGTTGGATGGTTGGAGGTTAGCAGGTTGGATGCCATTTGTCATGAAATCTTACTTGATATAGATTAGATTCTTGGCAAACCACAACAGCTTTAGAAAGAGAGCAGCAACTGAGAATTTGTTTTCTGTTCAGTACAACTAAGAGACTCCTAAGTGAAGAGGGTAGATAAATATGTTAATGAACTTAATTAAGACCAAAATAAATGCCATGGAAGAAATGACAGCACTTGTTTGCATCTCAACATAGGATGAAGATGTTCTGAAATCTTCAAATAGGAATTGACCAAGAGAAGCCCTCGCTTTCCAGCTCTAGAGCAATGCAGGAATACGTGCAGCAAGTGAACATCACAGCTCAGCTGGCCTGCCTGCTTCATGCCACTTGCAGGCACAGCCTCAAATCAGAGCTGAATGGGCTGTGGCCACACAAGTGCCAGAGCCCTGCAGAGAGCAGGTGCCTACTCCTGTCCACGTGGCAACACCTGGTACCAGAGGAACGGGGGAACAAAGAAAGCTCCACGTTTGTGGGACAAAGCTTTTACTCACATTACAGAGCAAATATCTTCCTCTTGAGGATGTCCAAGTGCTCCTTTACCATATGGCTGTCCCTGCACAGCAGCCAATCTTTCCTGCCTGTTCCTCTAAGTCACTGAGCACTCATGTCCTTCAGCCACTTTGGAATCTCAGATACAACTCCATTAGAAGAAGTTGAAAAACCACATCATTCAACATACTCCAGGAAGTTTAAAAGGTGTCTTGGTAATTCAGTTACCACTGGTCATTACCATGGGCTTGTTTCCCTGTGTATCACCCTTCCTCTGGCAAATTTATTGTGCTGTATTTTGGTAGGGCAGCTTCTGTATTTAAGGACCCATCGTTGACTTTTATCTCAATTGCCCTGACTCCAAAGATACTGAAAGAGTAACCAGCTTTAACACACACCAACTCCACACCCCTGGGGCTTGGACACTGCATTGAAGCAGGCTGTGGAGAGTTGATATAAATGAAATACATCAAAAGAAATCAGAATTGCCTCTTCATTCCTTTTGCTCACCAAGCTTGAGCCCCAAACACCCACTCCAAAATGAATGTGTACATGTTTCACTGAACTAAACTGCTGTGTGAGCTCTTTCCAATGTTTCACATTGAAAATAAATGAGAATTGCATCAAACAGATTCAGGGGAAGCTGCCTGTGATCTGCAAGCATTCCTTCTGAAATCCCACTTGGCATGCTCTGAAAGGCAAACAGGAGTTGTGTAAGTTTTAAATAACCTCTTCTCTTTCTCACAACTAAAAGACACGCTGCTAGCAATAGCAATCTAAAACTGGACAAGTGGTTTCCATGATCTGAAATAGCCTGACAATGTACCACCTGTTCACTGCTTATTTGAGTTTTGGACAGCACTTCATGGTGCAACAAACTCTGCTCTCGGCAAGCAGTGAGAGAAGAGGGCACAGATTCAGACTCAACAAACATCAGTTCATGTTTGAGCATCTTTCTGCAGTACTTGAGTATCTTTATTTCAGACAACTGGAGAACTTTCTATCCATTCCAGAAACAATCACCCATGTCCCAGTCAGGACAGCAGCTCGTCTCAAGGTGTAACTGTTTGTGACACCATGTCAGCTCCTATGATGACTGGAGCATTTTGTTGCAGCCATCAAAGTACCACAGGACAGACACTGCCAACCATGCTCACATTAAACCATGTACCTTTCTCTGCAAATAGTGACCTTGATGTCAGCAGGGGTATTCACAAAATAAATCATAACTGATGCAAATAAAAGCAGAAGCTCACAGACCACAAACATGTCTGTAACAGACCAGCACTGTTTCCTCTCCTTTGAGATGTTGAGCTTCCCAGGAGACCTCTCACTGCCAGAACAGGAGAATTCACAAATCCTTCCTTAACAATAAGCTGGTGCAAATGCAGAACCTAATTGATTAATACAAAGTTGACTTTCATCTGGCTTGAGGTGAAAGGAGACAACAGGCACAGTGCTTGCAGGATGATGCTGTTGAGCACAGCAATTCCCTGCCTCAGCTTTCCTGAGACTTAAGGCATTTACACAACCACAAGGTCGTCAAAGGCATCAGAACAGTCACAAAATCTCTTAATATAGAAAAATAAATGGGAATTCCACAACTCTCCATGTGTTTTGCTTTGGTATTACATCAGCAGCATGGCACATATTAACAGGCTTCCCAGTCATGAAGGATTTATTTTGAACCATGCAAAAATGGAAAAAGCCATTTCTCCTTCACACATACATGAAGATTTTTCTCATTTATATAAATGACTGTTTAAAATCATCCAGTGCAATGGTTTCTAACTTCTTACAAATTTAATATTAACATATGCATGTACTTAGGCATACATCAATATGTGTACTAATTATATATACACACACTTATAAATACAAATAAACACTTATATTAATACATACACATCTGCACATTTATACACATTCACATAAAAAAATACAGAGATATTTAGATAATTTAACAGGTTCCCTTTAACAATCACCTTTATTAACTAATATATTCACAGAGAATGCATATTTTTTCATTATTTACTGTAGTACTTTTAAAGGCAAACAAGACCTTAATGATGTAATGACATGTGCTTTGATGTGAATGCAATTTTGTTCATACAAAATAGCTAGTACATAAAAATTTGCCTTTGTTAGGATGATTCACCAATACTGAGACTTCTGACCTTCACATGCCACTTTTCTACTCTGAAATTATTAACATAGGAGTTATAGTGACAACAACATAAAGAATTAATTCCTGTAAGAATGAAGGCTGACTGAAAAACTGAAACTCTTCTAGGCAGGACACGTCCAAATGCCCCAAAACAAATTAAAAGTTATGACTGAAAATAATCTTAAAATTCTTTGGGAAATGCAACTTCTGGTTCAAGCCAGCATATGACTGAAATAAAGGCAGCTCACAGAAATTATGGCAGCCATGGGAAGCTTGTTACAAGACGGGAATATGAGGAAAACAAAAGGAGCTTTTTGAGTGAAAAGGGAGGCAAGGTTCTTAGAACTTCTCAGAACGCAGGAAGAACCAACATGTAATTAAAAAGAAATCTTGGCACAGAAATATGTTGGTTTGCATACATGTCCAAAGATAAGTGAGAGGATAATTTCCACTAAGTGGTTTTTTTTTTGTTGTTGTTGTTGTTTTGGTTTTTTTTTTTGTTTTTGTTTTGTTTGTTTTTTTGTTTTGTTTTATTTTGTTTTTTTGTTCTGGAAACTAAGAGAGATCAGGCATCTATTTGGTGTCCAAAAGGCTCCCAGTGACAGAGGCCAGTACAGGACAAGTTCATTTCTTACCACTAAATTAATCTCTGTGACAAAATTTGGAAGGAACTTGTTTTACATGCCCACAAGGGAGAATCCCTCAACTTTTATTTGATGTATCTGCCTGCAATCAGACACATTCTGGGCCAGAAATCCCTGCTTTTTCCCATGTGCTCTCATCAGGGCTATGTATCAGTCCTAAACTAGAATTACACAAGAACAAAGTTTGTACGAAATTTATTATGTCCTCCCACCTTTTCCCCTCCCTGATTTCAATCCTCCTCTGTCCTAAAATTGTCTCATACTTGAAATGAAATTTTAAATAAAGCCTCTGTTTTCTAATTTTTAACAAAAAGCCCAGTATGCTGTGGATACAGGTTTTTATATTTGTTATGCTCTTTCTAGTTTCAGATATATTACAGGAAATTATGTGCTCGTCATTATTCTGTAGGTAGGCACAGTTCACTCAGTTTGGGTGAGCTATCATGGATTAATTTCAGACTGCTTTGCAACTGGTATTTTTATTTACTGGTTGAGTAAATTGACTGATCTGTGTATATTAATCTAGGGGAAAATATTTCTCAAGGCTCCCACCTCTTAATTCAGTAGATTGAAAAACATTTGATGGCAATTATAATGCCAAGTGTGCTGGGCACACCTTGAGATTTTTCTTAATTGCCATTTTTTTGGGGGGAGGAAGGGAGAAGAGGGGCAGATATGTGGTCAGAGAAAAAAAATATCCTGAGACTTCCTTATTATTGTCAGTTTTGCTATTAAAAACTGGCCTCAATCTTCAGTGAATCAGATTAAGTAATCTCAAGGTCAATGCACTACTTGAACTTTTCTCACTGCATCTCCCATCAGGTACACACAGTGCAAGGTCAATTAAATTTCTGCAAAGTGTAACAGCTGTCAGTAAAATTGGCTCCCCAGTCCCTGTCCATCCTTGCTCAGCTGAGAGGGCTCCTGCTGCCAGCAGAGTTGTGCTGATCACAACAGCTGGGCTAAAAGTGGCAGTGGCAGCATTTTAACACAAACCTGTACAGTACCACTCCTCGAGGCAGCAGAGAACAAAGGGCTCAGGTGGGTCCTGCTGTGCTGCCCATCAGTACCCAAACCACAGATGGGCTCTTTTAAATGCAACAGGCCTGACTGGTGGGCTGGCTAAGTAAGAAAAAAGGATTAACATACTTCCCTGACAAAAGGGAAAGGTTCTGCATAGCAGTGGGAGAAGGAGGTACAGAATTCAGTGGTTCACAGCAGTCCAAACCACCTCCTGGACAAATCCCAAATTACTCAGCTGTGTGTCACCAGCACAGCTAACTCCAAAAGGAGGATCTCTTTCATGTCTACCAGGTCAATCCTAAATTCCTCTCTGTAGGCAGGGAATGGCTTTGATTTTTCCTGTGGAGAAGCCTAAAAATAGCTCAGATACCCTGGAGCCCATGGTGTAAAGCCAACTGGCCAAGCAATAGCTGTGAAGCTCTCTTGGGGACTTCCAAATCACAGAATGGCTAAGAATGCAAATTTTATTATTAATATCATTCTTCAGACCAGTTGCTGGCTATTTACCATGGCAATACTTTAGAAATTTCTAGCAAATGAGATAAAAATGTTAGACACAAAAGTAATCTGTCCTTGGAAAGATCACCACATTACCATTGCATTAAAAATAGCTACGACAGTGTCAGCACCCTTTTCTTTTCTCAGATTGCTCTGGCTAAATTAGAAAGGGTCCCCTGGTAACTCAAGAAAAATAAGTAATTCTCCCCATCACAGGCATGCATCAAGTGCAGTGAGTGGCACAACTGAGAAATCTAGATGACACGTTACAGGAAAAACCCCCAAACAACAAAACATCTCCTTGAATAAGGATTAGATAAATAATTTAAAAGAGTAGAGTAAGATAAGATCTAGTCTTAGAAATCAATACAAGAACACATATGAGAAATGAAAAAAATAGTGTTTAATTGTATCAAAAGACATCACATTACAGCCTAATGAAAAACTTATGCAATTTTTTCAGTTTAGCTTTTGTGAAATGGGCACATCAATTAAATTAAGTACCTTCATTCATAAGGCCTTAAAATATTTGGGTATTTTGACCACTTAGAACTAAAGAGGGAACACTGTGAATGCACTGGTAGCTGTTATTGTCACTAGGAAGCACAAAGCTGCACAGAAAGCTCTGTTGCAGGTTGTTACCAGTTAGTAACCATTCCTCTGACTTTATCAGCTTACTGCAACAGAGAACAGAGCTGCCTCTCTGCTCAGACATCTCCCCTTTTTTAAACATGTTTGCTTTAATATTCAAAATAGGTACTTGCAAACTAATTTTTGACACATCTTGACTTGCTGACTGGGAGTGAATTAAAAGACAAAATAAAGGGTATATGAGAGAATAAGAGCAGAGGAAATCCTCTGTTGTACACATGTAAACACAGAAGAAGAAACTTTATATTATCAAGGTTAGGCCCAGCTTGTAGTATAGCTACAACCTCACCCTATTCATAATTTGACTTTTTCATTGTTATATTTTGCCTGTAAGACAGAAAAGCCACAGAATGTGACTGATCAGAGGTAAAAAGGAGTAGGCCACCCTCCTTGCAACAAACATAACTTTTTCACCTGCTAGGTAAAGGTTGAATTTGACATCCTACTGCTGCCTTGGACAATGAAAAACAGCATCACCAAGGTAAGCAGGGAGAACTCAGTATTCATTTAGTCACTGGAGTTTTAACACCAAGGACAAACATGAAGATTTGACATGATAGGAACATGACAGGTCCTTTTACTGTTTGCCATCCAATTTAATTTCTTCATTATGAACTTGCCAGAAAAGAGCAACCAGAGCCTAAAGACACAAGAACATTTCAGCACAGGATACAAACCAGTTCTGCTGTTTGTATGCTTCACCACTGGTATCATGAGTGAAGGCTGAGATAACATCCACAAATCACTTCAGTCTACTCTTTTTCTTTTGTTCTCTCAAAAACTGTCCTTCATACTGAAACTTCCAATAATCTCCTTATAATTACAAATTAAATTCAAAAGCATATTTCTACAGAGATGGGGAGGTGGGAGACTGTTTTGTTTAAGCAGCATGGAGTTTTGGCTATTTTCAAGAACATTATAAATCTTAACCTTGTAAAAAGAGCTTCTCTTCCTGATAAATGCCATGCATTGCACACCATACAGTCAGTTCAGAAACCACTCAAAAGGGTGCCAGCAATACTGTGCAAGACCTTATGCTCATAAGACAATGCTATCCAACTCTGTAAAGCAGAGGAACAGAGCAAGCCAGGATACAGCTGACCACATTGGAAATCATCTGAGCCATTATGGATCACAATCTCACCTTGTAAATGCTCCATGGGATATTTAAACAACTACAAATGTCTGCGAGTTTGGGGTTAATCGAAAGAAAAATCAGCTCACACATACTAGTTACAGAGTGTTTAACTGTGTGGAGGGAGAATCCCCCAAGTCTGGCTTGAAACAAGTCTCAACCCCAACACAGGCATCTGGGAGATGAAAATGCCTGGGCTCTGGAAAAGTCAGACCCAAGTCATTCCAGTGGAAATGCTACCAAAGAAAGCTGGGCAGTTAAAAACTGTCAACAAATAAGCAGAAAAACCATTCAGAACCATAAGAAAAACACAGGAGCTCAAGAAAAGCTAGGCACAAATGAGGGCCTGACTCTCTACTGCATTTTCCTCTTCATGGTGCAGACAGAAAAATTAAAGTCATCCTAAAGAAAACTTGAGTGTATGCAGCTGTCCAACAAAACACTTTTCCATCCATCTTGACAAACACATTCAACCACTCTTAAAGCCTTTCACCCTTCTTCCAAGAAGTTTGCATCATTGGGGTTGGTCATGCAACATTTAGAGCCCTGTACACATGAACAGCACCACTCTATAAAAGCCTCCCCAAAGATTAACTCCCTGCCCAAAGCCAAACAGTGTATTATTTGTATGAGCAAGAAATCACTCCTTCTCCACAATATTCCTATGGGAGAAGTGCATGTCACAGTTCCTGGCAAAGTATGACTATTCCTGTGCTTTAAGACTCACCAAGCACTGTGATTCCTTCTTTTCCTAAGAACCCATCTAGCATCATGTATGGAAGCTGCTGTTTGCTGCAGAGGGTGAAATGCTGGTGAAAAAGAGGGTAAAAAGTATACTCCTCATGCTGGATAGGACTATATATTCCCTCCTTTATTCTCATCACCTTCATGGTCTGAACAAAGGGATCTGTGGTGAATTCAATATCCTAGCAGGGAGAGGGGTAGAATTGGCAGTGGCACTGTGGAGCTGGAGCTGGTAGGGTTGGTGTGGCTCTCCCAAGGGTACCACCCTGGAGCACTGATAGCACAATGCTATCCACGTTCAGTGATGCTGGTGACCCATACATTCAGAATGTCCCTACTTACACAGTGCTAGGGTATTATTCAATATACACCTATCTGGAGGTGGACTTGTTCCTTTTTCAGGTCTCTTCAAAATCAAACACCAGCATTCTTCATTTGTTATAATATTCACTTCTGACAAACATTTATTCTTATTAATGGGGAAGAAATGGGTAAACTGTGAGGAAAGATGAATGTAGATAAATCCATAAAACTACTTAAAATGGGTGGGGTCTAGTCTAGGTCTGAACTATGAGTGAGTTTTAGCCAGGAATGTAGCATGGTCCCAGATGTGATTTCTTCCTTAATACTGCCAGTGATTTGTGCTGTTTTACTGTTCTCTATATTGGGAAGCAGCTGTGGCTCACAGCTGTAGTTCTTGCTATGAGGGTAACACAGAGAGTCTGTCTAATCCTGTGCACTTCAAGTCTATACATCATGATAAAACTACACAGTGGAACTTGCCAAAAATAGTAGGCTGCAATTAAAAAGGATATATAGCACACTTCACAAAAACTTAACAGCACAAATTATATATAACACAGATACACATTGCTACTTTACTGACTACTGGTACCATTCCCACCCTTTTGGCTCATGGATGTTTTGCAGACACACACATCTGTAGTATGCAGTTATCACAGTCCTGATTTTTCTCAGGTTTTCTCTGAATGTGGAAAACTGCACACATGCATATAATGTAGCATACACTCAGACACGTCACCACCAAATTATATATACCACTGAAGAGCAATACTGCAAACAGTCTTTTATCCCAACTCTCCTACCCATCTTTACACACAAGAGTTGACATTTTGAGCTGCTCTGATTTCTGCAGCTTTTTTTTTTAGAAGCCTTCATATGACATAGAAGTATCAGGTACCCATTTGACACAATATCAGGTTGACTCATATCAAGTTAAACTCTCCTTCAGGCTAAGAACAAAATACCCTGACATGGTGCCACACAGAGCTGGAGTGGCAAATTCCCCAGATTATAAAACATCTGTTGAAAACCAGTTCCCTATGTAAGGCACAAGGGTTATGTTTCTATGCCTCTTTGCTTCCTCCTCCTCTGTATATACTATACAATTCTCTGCAGTCTGATCTCTGATATTGCAGGTTCTCATACTCTTTAGAGCTATCCTAGTGTCTCTAATTTCTACAGTACTAGAATATACATTAGTGGATTTAACTCACTTTTCCAAAAGGTCTTATTTATTATAAGAGCAAGTGAAAGGAGGGATAATTTTTCATAGACAGAAGCATTTAGGGCAATACTGCACACTCTGATGCATCAAGGATTTTGAGAGGAGGAAAGGTATAGGGCTTGTCATCTATGTCAATGCTCTCTATTTAAGACTAACAATTACAATGCAATCTTTCATCTGTATAGGCCTTTTGTGAACTGACATGCAGCTCATTTGTTTAAATGATCAAATAAAGCACATCGTGAGTCAATCAGTTCTAACTACCAGGAAAATAAGAGCTCATACCTAAATTCATTTGCTGCAAGCAGATGGTAGATTGCTTTTCTGTCCCTTTTTGCTGCAGTCCTGTTCTCTTAGACTCTCTCTACTAAGCGAGGGACATACCGGGAGGTCAGTTTTCTTACAAGGTCATCTGCCTTCAGAGTATGAAGAGAATTGCACAGAAAGTGGGTTGGGCTATATATATTTAGAGTTTGGTCCAACTCCATGCCAAGGTCCCCCCCCGCTGTCTCTCTCTTGCAGCACCGTCTCAGGTTTATTCTTGCAGATCCTCAGCCCACAGAACACTTGAGGATAGGAAAGTCGCTCCGAGCTACTGCTGGATCGAGGTTTTTTGCAATTTGCTAAAAACAAGTGGATCAGCAGTTCAGATGAGAACTCCTTAAATCCCTCACTCTTCTAGTCCTTATCTTTATTTAAGTGGATTTTCCCTTTTCAGTTGAATAAGGAGAGGAAACTGCCTGGGATAGAGCAAAAAGACTCTCCTGAGCTAAGGTAAGGTTGCTTCATTTTTGTATTGTCCTTGTAATTACAGACAATTGATGACTTGGATCAGATATGCTTTTTCTGCTACACCAGTTCTGCATGTCAGCATTAAGGGTATTTTTGGATAGTGAAATTCTTCATGTAAAAATATCAAATCTCATTATCACTGTCAATAGGAAAATGGAAAATGAAAGGAGATCAGCATGTGCAATAGAATATACACTATCTGATTTTTACCTGATTAAATTACTGTAAAAATCAACAGCCATGCCAAGAGACTGTATCATTCTGAAAACAAGAGAACCCCAAATGTGTGGCTGTATGCACACTGATTACACATACAGGCATGCATTTAGATGTGCTGAGCTATGTTTTAGCCACATTATTTTGTACAATATAAATGAGCATGGCAGCAAGTTTGTGATATAGGGCTTGCTGCAAATGGCAAATAAACCAATAATAATTAATAAATGAACATGTGCTCAAATCCCTTTATAGTTCCAAAGAAGTTGCTCAGCTCCAGAGTACAGGCAGTATTACAGATCATATTGTATTTGATTTCCTTTCCACTGTATACTATACAATGGTTCAGCATTGCTTCTCTTTTTAAAAACACATATGGCTCAACAGTTTTTCTCAGTCCCATTTTAAACCATTGTGATTCTTAAGGAAAAAACCACCTGGACAGAATACATCATTGCATACCTGTCTGTAAGGAGATCCTAACACACTTCAGGTCACATGGGCATCATGATACTGTAGTGGGGAGGCAACATGAGGAGAATGTTGTCATGTAAAGACACTCTGGAGCCATGGATTTAGTACTGGCACACACATACACTTTCTAAAGCAACATGACCACAGCAAGACCACAGGAATGATAACATGAAAAAACTGGGTAGGAAGGTCCACTTGATCCAAAGGTCCGAACACTGATGGGACAGCGCCAAAACATTCTTCACAACATAATCACTACATAGAAGTCTTAGCAGAAGCAACTGAAGAAAGGCAGATGGATTCTGGATTAAAAGTAAGCAAAGAGCAAGAGAGGCCACCAAGTCACTGTGAGTTCAGCTAAGGTGACTGGGTGAATTCCTATACTTATTTCAGGTTGTCATTTCTTAATATAGCTGCTGGTTAAACAATGACATGCATCAGGCTGTAAAAAATTCTAAGCTGGCAAAAATCCTATCTGCTGAAAAAAACTTCTCATTTTGCTTACTCTCAACTATGTATAAGATCATCTCATCGTTCTTTGCTTCTGATTTTGCTTAGTAATTTATGCTTGGAATCTTGAGTGTTAAGTTTATTTGAAGGATGTAATAAACACCATCCATTTCACACAAAATACCTTCCTAGCAGTCCTAAGACTCTTTAACAAATGAAAATTATGGTAGCATGCCATGGAACCAACTTGGGCTGTGTTGCATGTGGTAACTCAGATTCATCCAGAATGTTTATATTGGGAGAACTTGAAGAAGAGGCTGTTAAAGGAGAGTTACTGAAGTGTTGTAAATGCATTTATCAAATTTATCAGCAAGGCTTCACAGTGTAAAAGCATCAAGTGCAGTCTAAGATATGAACAATCTTTTATAAACAGTTGTTATGCACTGATAAAAAAGGGGAAAAATACATCTTTATAAATT
Source organism: Notiomystis cincta (assembly GCA_013398075.1). Lineage (NCBI taxonomy): Eukaryota > Metazoa > Chordata > Aves > Passeriformes > Notiomystidae > Notiomystis > Notiomystis cincta. Next base: position 1,637 of record VZRX01015421.1, on the reverse strand, counting down.
TTAAATGTTCATGTTTTGCCTAGTTATTGCTTAATGAATCAATTTAGTTTTTGTGACACTTTGTGGTATTATTCTCCATTTGCAGGTGGGAAAATATTACTTACTCCCCCATCAATATTAAAGATAGCAGGGATGTAGGGTTGGCTTACAAAAAAGCAGTAGTGATGTGACTGAGTTTACTAATGCAGCATTCCCAAAGATCCCCCTGGTAGATGGACAGGAGCACTTCTGCAGCACAGTGACAACAAGGACTGGCTTGTTTTGAAGAGAGGGTCATCACACTTTCCCCACAGGAGCTGAGCCTAAAATGTGTCAGTCACCCAAATTGGTGGGAGGTTTGTTGACACAGAGATGACAGGATGACAGCTTTGCAAAATGGCAGTATGATGATGAATATGAGCATTATCAGAAGAAGCTAGAAAGAAGCACATCTGAGTGAACAGGCCTCATATTCTAAGGCAAACAAACCTCAGTCTGCTTCTAACCTCTTTCTTGGGTTGATACTACTTGGTGGGATCTTCCTATCCTCTCCTCATAAACTCCATTAAAAAATTCCAGCACCATGTGCTACCTATGTCTTGCTAAAGTGTGGTTTCCAATGGGTACAATATGTCCATTCTAGTGGAGACCATCATGGAAGGAAAAAAAAATGAAAAAAAAAAAAAAAAAGAAAAAAACCCCAGGAAATTAGTTTTTTTTCTCCTTTCATGTAAAAAAGAAAGAAAGGCTGAAAGCCTTCATTTCTGTTAGAGGGGCTGATGTGGCTGATACCCACTTTCCTCCCTTTGTGGTGGGAAGGCATGGCCATACCTATTGAATGACATGGCCAAGGCTGTGGAGGAGGAGGAAGGGAAAGCTTGGCTGATGATGTATGCTGCCACCTGGCCAGGCAAAGCTCCAAGGGGACATTCCCTCACTCCTTGCTTTGGCACTGTCCCCCTCAGCTGACAGGTGTAAGCAGGGCCAGAGCCAGATGGGTAAATCCAAACAGCGCCGGGGATAAGTCCAACCAGCAGTCAGATCCCCTGCTCCACTCCACTCACCATACTCATGTTTGGCCTTGGGGCCTTTCTTCTGTGCAACCAAACAACAAACAACCCTGGGATTTTCCTCCCTCCCTGCCAAGCAGAACAGACAGAAGCAAGCTGGGATCTTGAGGAGAGTCAAAGCTGACCTCAACTCATCCTGAAACAAGGACCTTCAGCAAGAGGTCCTGTCAGGTGCTCCAGCACTAGTGCTACACGGCTCTGCAGTCAACCTGCAGGACCCAAGACTCGCCTCCATGCACCACCATCAATGCACAGCTGGTGCTGCAGCCAGCATCCAGGCAGGGACACCCAAAAGGGGCTTGGAAGAGTGAGAGAAGGATACAGGTGGCACCTGGAGTCAGTCTGTGGGTACTTGGGTACAGCTCTGTGCATACACCTGTGTAAGAGAGGAACACAGCATTTGGTATGAAAAGAACTTGTTACAACTGCTGAAGGAGCTCTGCCTTAAATCCTGCACTGAAATTTTCTTTCAAAATCTTTAGTGACTATTGCCACAACTTCTAAATATACTCTCCAGGAAGAGATGGAAGATGATATGCCTATACATGCTGTATAGGAAAGAGAGATACTTATAGACACAGAAAAAAA
>VZRX01015419.1:5319-25701 GCA_013398075.1 Notiomystis cincta | reverse complement strand
GCTTGGGGCAACATGGGAATTTTTAATGTGGGATTTTTTAATATGGGATTTGGAATGTTGGAAATGTCCAGCTTTGGATGGAGCTTGGGGCAACATGGGAATTTTCAATCTGGGATTTTTTAATATGAATTTGGAATGCTGGAAGTTTCTGGCTTTGGATGGGGTTTGGAGCAACCTGGGAATTTTTCATATGGGATTTCTTTTTCATATGGGATTTTTTAATATGGGAATTTTCAATATGGGATTTTTTAATATGAATTTGGAATGCTGGAAGTGTCCAGCTTTAGATGGGGTTTGGAGCAACCCGGGAGTTTTTCATATGGGATTTCTTTTTCATATGGGATTTTTTAATATGGGATTTTTTTAATATGTATTTGGAACGCTGGAAATGTCCAGCTTTGGATGGGGCTTGGGGCACCCTGGGAATTTTTAATATGGGATTTTTTAATATGGGATTTTAAAATATGAATTGGGAATGCTGGAAATGTCCAGCTTTGGATGGAGCTTGAAATACCCTGGGACTTTTTTATATGGGATTTTTTAATACAGGTTTTGGAATGCTGGAATTGTCCGGCTTTGGATGGGGCTTGGAGCAATTTTTATTATGGAAATTTTTAATATGGGATCTTTTTAATCTGGGATTTTAAAATATGAATTTGGAATGCTGGAAGTGTCCAGTTTTGGGTGGGGTTTGGAGCAACCTGGGAATTTTTAATCTGGGATTTTTAAATATGAATTTGGAATGTTGGAAGTGTCCAGCTTTGGATGGGGCTTGGAGGAATTTTTTTTATGGGAATTTTTAATATGGGATCTTTTTAATCTGGGATTTTAAAATATGAATTTAGAATGCTGGAAGTGTCCAGCTTTGGATGGGTCTTGGAGCAACCTGGGAATTTTTTATATGTGATTTTTTTAATATGAATTTGGAATGTTGGAAGTTTCCGGCTTTGGATGGGGCTTGGGGCACCCTGGGAATTTTTAATATGGGATTTTTTAATATGGGATTTTAAAATATGAATTGGGAATGCTGGAAATGTCCAGCTTTGGATGGAGCTTGAAATACCCTGGGACTTTTTTATATGGGATTTTTTAATACAGGTTTTGGAATGCTGGAATTGTCCGGCTTTGGATGGGGCTTGGAGCAATTTTTATTATGGAAATTTTTAATATGGGATCTTTTTAATCTGGGATTTTAAAATATGAATTTGGAATGCTGGAAGTGTCCAGTTTTGGGTGGGGTTTGGAGCAACCTGGGAATTTTTAATCTGGGATTTTTAAATATGAATTTGGAATGTTGGAAGTGTCCAACTTTGGATGGGGCTTGGAGGAATTTTTAATATGGGATTTTTTAATATGGGATCTTTTTAATCTGGGATTTTTTAATATGAATTTGGAATGCTGGAAGTGTCCAGCTTTGGATGGGGTTTGGAGCAACCTGGGATGGTGTGAGGTGTCCCTGCCCATGGCAGGGGGTGGCACTGGATGATTTTTAAGGTCCCTTCCCACCCAAACCATCCTGGGTCTGGAATTCCATGAATATCCATGAATATCACTCCAACCTTTCCACGGGTCCAGTCCTTTTCCAGCCGTTCCTGGCTCCTGGAGCTGAGCTTTGTCTTCTTCAGGGAGGTGACGCCGAGAGAGTCTCTTGAAAGCCTCCATGAGAGCCACGTCAGCCGGGACAAAAACTTCTCCGAGAGGCCCAAACCCCCTGGAGGTGAGGAGGGAAAAGATTCCTGGTTTAAAACGGGAATAAAAACCCAGAGGGATGGGGTGTGATGGAGTTACTGGTGTTGAGAGAGCGAGGGGTAAATCCCATCTCAATCTCTCAATTCTCATTTTCTGATTTAATTAATCTGGCAATGAAGAGCTTCAGCAGCTCCGGATGGGAATCGGGGCAGGAGAGAATCCAGAGGAAATAAACGAGGAATTGTTTCACAAGGAAGCGTTTCCAGGGAAGTGGCTGGGCTGGGAAGGGAATTCTGAGGGGTTTTCTTAGCAAGGTGAGGTAAAAATTCTGCTTCAGGATGAAGGGAATGGGTTGAAATCCCATAAAGATGTTGAGCCTTTCTCATGTGGTTTAATGTGAGAAGCACCTGATTATTTAATGTGATAATTATTTATTGTGGTTATTATTTATTGTGGTGATTATTTAATGTGATTATTATTAAATGTGATTATTTAATGTGATTATTATTTAAAGTGATTATTTACTGTGAATATTATTTAATGTGACTATTATTAAATATGATTATTATTTAATGTTATTATTATTTACTGTGAATATTACTTATTGTGACTATTATTACATGTAATTATTATTAAATGTGATTTTTTATTGTGAATATTATTTATTGTGAATATTATTTATTATGATTATTATTAAATGTGGTTATTATTAAATGTGATTATTTATTGTGATTATTATTTATTTTGATTATTATTAAATGTGATTTTTATTGTGATTATTACATGTGATTATCATTTAACATGATTATTATTTAACATGATTATTATTTAATGTGAATATTACTTAATGTGATTATTATTTAATGAGAATTAAGTATTATTTAATGGTGGTTTTTACAAGATGTGAGAATATGTGGGTGAAAATCCATGGGATGGCAGGGTTTTGATACAGCAGGAAAGGTGCCTTCCCTCTAAAAGGAATTATTCAGGAAAAAAGGGATTATCCAGGGAAAAAAAAGGGATTATCCTGGAAAAAAATGGACTGTCCAAGGAAAAAAGGAATTATCTGGGAAAAAAGGGATTATCCGGGAAAAAAGGGATTATCCAGGAAAAATAAGGGATTATCTGGGAATAAAGGGATTATTGGGGAAACGCAGCTCACTGGGAGCTGAGGGCCTGAAAATGGTGAAGAGGGTCCCTCTTTGAGTCTGTTCCTCTCCACGGGCTTGGAATGGCACAGGGGGTGCCACCCTCAGGTGGCACAGGGGGTGTCACCCATAATGGCACAGGGGGTGTCACCTCCCTCAGGTGGCACTGGGGTGTCCCTTTCCCTTCCCTCAGTTGGAACCGGGGCTGTTCCCGTTCCCCGTTCGGCCGCAGTCCATGAACGAGGCTGTTCCTGCCCGGGAATGCCCGGGAGCCGGGGCTGTTCCTGCCCGGGAATGCCCGGGAGCCGGGGCTGTTCCTGCCCGGGAATGCCCGGGAGCCGGGGCTGTTCCTGCCTCGGGAATGTCCAGGAGCCGGGGCTGTTCCTGCCTCGGGAATGCCCGGGAGCCGGGGCTGTTCCTGCCTCAGGAATGCCCCGGAGCCGGGGCTGTTCCTGCCTCAGGAATGCCCGGGAGCCGGGGCCGGGGCAGTGGGGAAGGCAAAGGCACCGCGGGGCTGAGCCCCAGGGGGAATTTTAGGACGGGAATTTCAGGACGGGAATTTCACAATCTCGACACCACAAGCGTTACTCAGCAGGATCTGTGCTAATTACGTGGAGACAGAACCAGATAGAACCCTGATAAATTCCTTTAAAAACCACATTGACCACCCAAATTCCGTTTTTCTCCACCTGGACCAAATTTTTTACAGTATTTTATTTTCCCTTCAAATATCCCCTGGAAGGAAATCTCTCAAAAATCCCTTCCTGGGTGTGGGAATTCTGGCAAAAAGGAATTGTTCACATCCATGCCAGGCCTTTGTTTCACGCTGTGGCACCAGAGGTGTAATTGGGATGATGATGGATGAGAATTCACCTCCATCCCACCCCAAACTGAGCTCACCTGTTCTCTGGGGCACTCAAATTCCAGTCCTGGAGGGCACTCCTGGCATCTGAGGGCAGAGGTGGCACTGGTTTCAGGAATTCCTGGTGGTAGCTCTGGGATTCGGGATCCACGTCCCTGAAAAGATCCGACCCCAAAGTTCTGGTCAAGCACAGGTCAGGAGAGGGTTTTAAAGGTATTTTTAAAGATATTTTTGAGATAATTTTTATTTAGCATGCCCCAAATGGGGTGAGATTAATCCCAGTCCTTGTGGGTAACCCCCAAAGTGAGGAATTTGGTTTAGGACAACTAAAAACCGGCATTTTTGGTAAATTTTTATGGGCACCACTTCATTTCCAGACTCAAACCAGAGTTAAACCCCAGGGAAGCAGCACTGAGGGGATCAAAAAGAGAGAAACCTTTAATAAAATGCTGAGAAAAGAGATTTTAGAGCTCTTTTCCCACCTGAAGGATGCTCTGAATCTGTGATTCTGAAACTCGACCCACACAAAACCAACCACTGGGATCAGTCAGAGCAAACCACAACATCAAAAATAACTTTAATTACACCTGCACACAGCCAGCGGCAAAGAATAAAACAGGCCAAGTTTGCAACAATTTGGATTTCAAGATTTCAATTTATGCAGAGAAGCCTCACCATCAATAAAAAGAAGTTGGATTCTCGTGTGCTGCCACCTCAAATTTTCTGCCTCAGGAAAAGTGATTAATTAATTTCTGTGTGCATTAAAATGTGGAAGGAGGAGATTCACCCTTGGATATTTCCTGATGCACGAGAAAGTCGAAGTTTTAAGGACTTCAGGAAGTTCTTTGCTGGGTTTTTGGCAGCAGTTTTAGGTATTTTGGATGATTTTTGATTTATTTTTGATCGAAATTGGGTTCTCTGGCCTCAGTTGTGGTCACAGCCAGGTGTTTTCATTTCTCAGTGTGGGTTTTCAGAGAGGGAGGAAATCTGATTTGGCTGAAAAAATTTCCTCTTTTTATTTGGGAAAACCTGCAGCTCCATCCCTTCATCCCAAGGCTGTGGGCACTGGAGCCAAGGAAGGGCACAAGTGGGTGATGAAATGCTTAAATTCCTGAATTTTTCCTCATTTTATGACCAACAAAAGCCTGAATTTTGAAAAAAAATCTGATTTGCACTGAGAGCTCTTTTAAATCAGAAAAATCAGGATCCAAATCCTCAAATCAAACACTGCCCAGAACATTGATAGGGATAAAATCTGGTCCAAAAGCTAAAAAAAAAATTTAAAAAATCTAAATGTCTTCCATTGTGGGAACTTTTTGCTGATCAAAGTGGTATTTCTGGGTGCTGAAAATACACAGAACCTTTCACTTGTATAATTCAGAATTTGGTCTTTTGAAATTATAATTTTCATTTTAAAGTACTTGGCTTGTGTTGCTTCATGCAAAGCACTCCCAAGCAAAGTTTTTGGTGTTTCTTCCCCAAATAATTTGAAATTATTGGCTGTAATCGAATTTATTCTCCTCATCTGCCCCACTGAATGGTCTGGGTGGGAAGAAACCTTAAAATTAATTTATTTCTAACCCCCTGCCATGAGCAGGGACACCTTCCCCAATCCCAAGGTGCTCCAAACCCTGCCCAACCACAGCTCCAAAATCCCAAATCCAGGGACAAAAACCAGCAAACTCCAGGGGAGTTTAACATGATTTAATTCGGATTTAATTCGGATTTAATTCTGATTTATTTCGGATTTAATTCTTATTTAATTCGGATTTAATTCGGATTTAATTCGGATTTAATTCTGATTTAATTCTGATTTAATTTGGATTTAATTCGGATTTAATTCAGATTTAATTCTTAATTTCACTTAAACAAACACCCTCCAAAGCACAACCAGGCACCAACCTTGGCTGTGTTTTGATTCCAGGTTTTCTGCTAATTCCCACATTCCAGCACTGGGAATTCCAAGTATTTTGTAAGATTCCTGCTGCTGCAGGGAATGGGGGTTGGTGGCTCCTGCCTGGCCCTCGGGGCTGGATTTCCTGGGAAAAGCTGATCGGGGCTGACAGGATTTTCTCCCACCTGCCCCAGAGCTTCACCCCAAAATCAGCTCCCCAGGAGTGGAAATCGTGGAATAAAAGGAGCAAAAAATGTTGAATTAAAGCAAACTGAGATGAGGAGTTCAGGCTGCAAATCAAAGCCCAAACCAGCAGCAGAAAATGCTGATTTCTCTTTTTTTTATAATTTCAAAATAATCTCAAATGAATGAATCAACTACTTAAAAATCCTTTTCTTTAATTAAGGTTTACAAAATGCAGCTGCCTAAGAGCTCAAACCATTGGTTTTCTAGAGAAAATTGAATCCTGGAGGATTTGAAATATTCTTTATTTTGATTTTTAGATTGAACTCTTTGGTTTTCTAGAGACAACTGAATCCTGGAGGGTTCTAAATATTCTTTATTTTGATTTTTAGATTGAACTCTTTGGTTTTCTAGAGACAACTGAATCCTGGAGGGTTCTAAATATTCTTTATTTTGATTTTTAGATTGAACTCTTTGGTTTTCTAGAGACAACTGAATCCTGGAGGGTTCTAAATATTCTTTATTTTGATTTTTAGATTGAACTCTTTGGTTTTCTAGAGACAACTGAATCCTGGAGGGTTCTAAATATTCTTTATTTTTATATTTAGATTGAACCTCCAGACCTCCTTGGTTTTCTAGAGAAAATTGAATCCTGGAGGATTTGAAATATTCTTTATTTTTATATTTAGATTGAACCTCCAGACCTCCTTGGTTTTCTAGAGAAAATTGAATCCTGGAGGATTTGAAATATTCTTTATTTTTATATTTAGATTGAACCTCCAGACCTCCTTGGTTTTCTAGAGAAAATTGAATCCTGGAGGATTTGAAATATTCTTTATTTTTATATTTAGATTGAACCTCCAGACCTCCTTGGTTTTCTAGAGAAAATTGAATCCTGGAGGATTTGAAATATTCTTTATTTTTATATTTAGATTGAACCTCCAGACCTCCTTGGTTTTCTAGAGAAAATTGAATCCTGGAGGATTTGAAATATTCTTTATTTTTATATTTAGATTGAACCTCCAGACCTCCTTGGTTTTCTAGAGAAAATTGAATCCTGGAGGGTCCTAAATATTCTTTATTTTTATATTTAGATTGAACCTCCAGACTCTTTGGTTTTCTAGAGACAATTGAATCCTGAAGGGTTTCAAATGCTATTTTTATTTTTATTTTATTTTTATTTTTATTTATTTTTATTGAACCTCCAGACCTCCTTGGTTTTCTAGAGAAAATTGAATCCTGGAGGATTTGAAATATTCTTTATTTTGATTTTTAGATTGAACTCTTTGGTTTTCTAGAGACAACTGAATCCTGGAGGGTTCTAAATATTCTTTATTTTGATTTTTATTGAGCCTCCAGACTTTGGTTTTCTACAGAAAATTGAATCCTGGAGGTTTTAAATGTTCTTTATTTTGATTTTTTAGATTGAACCTCCAGACTATTTGGTTTTCTAGAGACAATTAAATCCTGGAGGGTTTTAAACGTTCTTTATTTTGATTTTTATTGAACCTCCAGGCTCTGCCACTGGAATAATTCTCACCAACACCTCTGGCACGTGGAGTTGGTGGCTGGAATGAACTTTTCTGTTCTTTCTGCTGCTTTAAATTCCAACAATTTAAAGTGAGTTGTTCTGTGGCAGGTAGGAAAAGAATTTGGATTAGGAAAATTTACACCAGGGGAAGGCAGGAGGGCCACAAAAGATCAATGAAAGAAGATTTATTGAGATTTATAGAGTTTTGACCCATTTTTGCAGGGCTCTGACCATGAGGAAGAGGAGCAGTCAGGGTAACATCCATTTAAAAAAATATTTAAAAAATAAAATAAACATTAAAACAAAATTTTAATAAAATGGATAACATCCATTTAAAAGTATTTTAAATTAAAATATATTAAACATTTATTAAAAATATTTATTTTATTAAAATAAAATTTACATTTTCTTTAGATACCCTATTTTAACAGAGATCTCCACTTGTGTTGATCTTCCCACCTCTAATTATCTGTGCTAAAAAACCACATCAGGGACTGTGAACTGCCAGAAAAATTCACCTTTTTTTCCTCCCTCAGAGAAACTTGCAATAATTTCATCATTTTAGCCAAGTTACTTGTGCTTTACAGATTTTCAGTGTTTTTTGGGGACTGCTGCACCCCCAAGTGAAAAGCCAGGGGTGTTTTTTGTGATTTATTTATAGGACTGGCTTGAAAAAAAGGAGAATTCTCTGTGAGATTTGCAAGCCCTGACAGGTTTTGATCTCTCATCCCTCAGAGCAGAGGGGAAAAAGCCCTAAAAAGTCATTTTGGAGTTCACTGCAAGGAATTTAATGGGAATTATTCCAGTTTACCTGTGGTAAAGGAGCACCTGATGGGCAGCAGAAAAACGTCTTTGGAGAGAGGCTTCTTCCTGGGAGAGAAAAAAACCAAATTTAAACAGCATTTTAAAGGTCTTTGTGGTGATTTAAATATCTGGGATCCTCCTCTTGCTGAAATTCCAGAGGTTTTGCATTCAGATATCCTGGGAAAAGAGAGTTGGATTGGAACTAAAGAGGTGCTGGATGGGACTGGTCCATCAACATAAAAAACACATTTTGGTCTGGAGTCTTTTTTGGGCTTGGGATGATGAAGATTTTGATTTCCAGTCGAGTTCTGTTTGTTCCAAGGAGTCAAAAAAATTCTCCACAAAAAAATTTCCCTCCTGGAAAGAGGGAGCAGCTGGGATGGGGTCGGGCTCTGCTGCCAGGGAAGGAGAGGGAACGACCTCAGGTTGGGCCAGGGGAGGCTCAGGGTGGGATTTTAGGGAAAATTCCTCCATGGAAAAATCTGTCAAACATTGGAAGAGCTGCCCATGGAAGAGGTGGAGTCACCAACCATGGAAGGGTTGGGAAAACGAAGGATGTGGCTGCTGGGTCTGGTGGGGACCATGATGATCTTGGAGGTCTTTCCAACCTTCAGTCCATGGAAGAAGGAATTACCTGGAGCAAGTCTGAGCGAGTCAAAATGACTTTGGAAATGAGGTCTCAGCAGGCTGGGAAATGTGGAGTTTGAGGGGGGTGTGATGACTATGATTGATTGATTGATTAATTGATTAATTACCACGTGCTGCAGGCAATGTAGTTTGTCAGGTCAGACAAACTCAGTGCCACAGTGAGGTGAAAAAATGGAAATTACAGAGGAACCTGATTAAATCTGCTCTGTTATCAGCTGATACCACTGACAGTTATCAATTATCAATTATAGGTATCAATTTCATGGGGAAATCATGGCTGTAGCAGAGGTGTTTTGCCACAGGCTGAGACAGAGCACAGTTAATCTGCTCAAAATTCACATTTTAATTGTCAATTCCTTCACTGTTTATTCCAAGTAAGGCTCTGCTCAGTTGCTCACTGAGCTTGGTTTTAATTTTAATTTCATTTTATTTTGTTAAATACAGAATCCTGACATTTTTTTTTATTTTTCTTTTTCTTTCCCCTGGGTGGATTACAGGTATAGAACCTTTCTGTTCTTCCCTTTAATAATTAATTACAGCCAGAGAAAACGAGGGCAGGGTTGGCTGCTCACAAGGGAGGAGGCTGCAAGGAATCAGATTCTTATTCCATTCATGGATAATTCACATGAATTTCTCTTTTTTTTTTAAATTTCCCAGCTCTCCACGAAGTGAGAGGAGTGTGGTTACTGGACATTATTCGGGTAAAAATCATTTAAAGTCCCAAATGTAACAGCTGAGCCAAAATTTGGCTTTAAGGCTGCAGAGATATTTTGATTTTTCTCATTTAATGTGGTCTAAGAGGCACCTGGGTTTCACCTTAAGTGTTGACTCTTCAGCTGACACTGGGAAGCTTTTGCTGCTTGGAAAACCAGAATGAAAAATCAGAGCAGGAAATAACACAAAGATATTCCTGGAAAAGGAGAAAAATAAGAAAAAAGAGCTTTGTGGCCACTGAGAGAGTTAAACCCGAGGTAAAGGATAGCCTCCTCCACCATAAACTTCACAAAATGTCAACTTTGGAAATAAAAGTTGATTAAAAAAATTGAAATTGTCGGGGTAGGAATGATGGCAGAGCGTCACCAAGGCAGGAAATTTTCAGCTTCTCCCTCACCTTAAGCTAACACAGCTCTGGGGGAAAATGGTTTGTGAAGGTGGAGTTTGAAAAGAGGGATTTCATCCCAGAAAACAGAAAGATGGGACTTTCCCAATTTCCATCACCCATTTCTCAGTCATAACTTCTTCCAGACCTTTTTTTAAATCCTGGGAAAGGAGCAGGGGTTGTTCCTTTTAAACATTGGAGGGGTTATAAACACACAGAGAGAGGGGGAATTGCCCAGCAAGGGCTGCCTGCCCTTGTGGAGAAGTGGCTGCACCACCCTGGAATGGAACAGATTTTGCACTTTTCATTTTTCTTTTCCTTTTTCTGCTGTCCTTGTCCTCCAAAAGGAGCAGTGGCCACATCTGCCTGAAAGGACAGGGAATGTCCTGGGGGAAAGGAGGGAGAAGAGGGCAAAAGGAAGAGGGATGAAGCTGGAGTTTCCTGAGGTTGTTTGAAATCCAAGTATTTTGTTGATTAAAAGAGCAAAACTGGGTGAAAAATGTGTTTGGGTTTGATCCCTGGAAGTTGTCACTGGAATAAAACTGGGAAGGGCTCAGCTGGATGAGTTTTCCACTGCCATGGGATGGTGTTCATAAGGAATCCTCATGCCCAGCTATTCCTCCAGGGAACAGGACAATTCCATGTTGTTGTGTAGAACTGAGAGAGGAAATTCAAGTCCTTACACCAGTGCGTGGGTGGATGGAATCATTAAGGGTCAGTGGAGTTATTCTGGTGTAAAAATGAGCAGAAAACAAAACTTGTGCTCTTCTCTGAGTTCAGCTGCCTCAGTCCCAAGGAAATGGGGTGACAGCACAAGGGGGAAAGGCCCTAAAAGGAGGGAAGGGCTGGATGGGATATAGGGAAGGAATTCCTCCCTGTGAGGGTGGGGAGGCCGTGGGGAGGGTGAGGATTCTCCATCCCTGGCAGTGTCCAAGGCCAGGCTGGATGAGGCTTGGAGCACCCTGGGACACTGGAGGTGTCCCTGCCCGTGGCAGGAGGTGGCACTGGATGAGCTTTCAGATCCCTTCCCACCCAAACCATTCCAGGATTCTGTGGAACTGGGAAACGCTGCTGACATGAAAATCAGACCGAGAACAGGAGTCGCTTTTCCTGGGAGAAAGAAAGGTTTGAGTGCAGCTCCTCATTGCCAGGGTGACAGAACTGCTCCTTACCAAAGAGCCTGGTGGGGCAGTCAGCACATCCAAGAGGTCCTGGGGATAGGTTTTGCCAGAAGGGTCCCAGAAGGTGCTGGCAGACGGACACCGAGGGGCTGCAGGAGTTCCTTCCCTGGGGGAAAACTTCTCCCCTGGCAGCAGCTGAGTTCTGGAACCTGGGGTGGAAAAGACACTCAACCAAAATATTCCAAACACGAGCAGGAAGGAGCAGTCGTTTTCCATCCCTGGGAGTGGCCCTGGAGCTCCCTGGGGTAGTGGAAGGTGTCCCTGACAGTGGAACTGGGTGGGTCCTTAAGGTCCCTGTGCACCCAAATGATTCAAATTATTTCAAATCTGAAAGACTAAAATCAATAACCTGGGATTTATCCTGTCTAAAAAATATCTAAATATGAAATGAAGCCATAGAAATAATCTTATAGATTATTATATATATATTTAAAATATTGCTGCTTGTCCTTCTTCCCTCTGGGAGCTCTGGCACTGATTTTCCAGGGAAATTGTGGATTTTCCATTCCCTGGAGTGTCCAAGGCCAGCTTGGAGCACCCTGGGGTAGTGGAAGGTGTCCTTGACAGTGGAACTGGGTGGGTCTTAAGGTCCCTCTGCACAGCTCAGTTTTTAAACCTAAAATGATTCAGATTATTTCAAATCTGAAAGAATAAAATCAATAACCTGGGATTTATNCCCTGGGGTAGTGGAAGGTGTCCCTGACAGTGGAACTGGGTGGGTCCTTAAGGTCCCTGTGCACCCAAATGATTCAAATTATTTCAAATCTGAAAGACTAAAATCAATAACCTGGGATTTATCCTGTCTAAAAAATATCTAAATATGAAATGAAGCCATAGAAATAATCTTATAGATTATTATATATATATTTTAAATATTGCTGCTTGTCCTTCTTCCCTCTGGGAGCTCTGGCACTGATTTTCCAGGGAAGTTGTGGATTCTCCATTCCCTGGGAGTGTCCAAGGCCAGCTTGGAGCACTCTGGGATAGTGGAAGGTGTCAGGGTTGGTGATGAACTTTAAATTCCCTCCCAACCCAAACCATTCCAGGATTTTAAGTTTCAAAGATCCCAGGGATAAAAGCTGCCAATGCAAGTACAGAACATTATCAGCTCCAAAATCTGTTCTACTTCTGCTGTTAAAAGATTTTAAAAAGAAGAATTTATCTATTTTCTCCCAGGATTTTAATTTTTTTACATGAGCAGAAGATCTTGCCTGGCAGTTCATTAAAAAAGGGAAAAAAAAGAGAATTAAGCCTCTCATAATTTCACACAACCAACCTTCCCCTTTCTCCAATTTCACTAAAAACATCCCTGTTAAAGCCAATCTTGAGGCAAAGTTTGTAAAGAAATTATTTCCATGTGAAGAGAGGATCTCTAGAAATAAGAAAATTAAACTTATTTCAACATCTATAAAATGGGGCTCAGAGTGCATTAATGGTGTGTGATTTAAAAGTTTGAATTTAAATTTTAAATTTTGATGAAGAACTTTAAAAATTTTAAATTTAAAAGTTTATGAACAGCAGAATTACCCAAATCTTGTGGGTTTAATGAAGTTTCTGTAGTGACAAGTCTGAAAGAACTCAAAGCTGCTGGGGAAGAAAAAGTCCTTTAAAGAAGCTTCAGATACTTTAAATCTATCTCCAAAAATACCAGGTTTATATAAAAATCTTTTATCTTTAATCCTCCCCCTTTTTGCTTCTTTTCTAATAATCTGTGTAGGGTTTGGTGGGGTTTGTTGCCTTCAGGACAAAACGTCCCCAGAGTTTTTTAAGGCAAGAAAATACAATATTCTAGCAAATAAGGCAAGGAAATCACCTTTTTCACTTCAGATGAACATGGAAGTTCTGGAAATTAAAATAAAATCTACCTAATTTAAAGCTAAATAAGATTTTTCCAGAAAAGTCCTCACTGCTGTTGCTCTGAGAAGGCACAATGTGTGCAGAAGCTTTTCCTGGATCCACTGGGAAATTAAATTTTATTAACTCTTCTAGGATACAAAATTACTTGAAATTATGAGCTGATGAATATTGCAGGGTCCCTTTATTAAAATTTTCAGACATTTTGCCCTTTTTTCAGCTACTTTTATTTGCAGCCTTCCCCAGCCATATGGGCCGTGGTTCCAATGGATCTAAAACGGAACCAACACCCCAAACCCAAGGAAATTCCTGGACTCAGAGGGGAAAATTCATAGGAATGAGCTTCTTTTTAATTCAGCTTGCACATCCTCTTTTTACCATTGTGCCTTTTTGGTTTTTTTTTTCTTTTTTTTTATTCCAGTCAAGTTCTTCTCCCTCCCTTTCCCTTCCTGGAGCTGATCCTACAGCTGCAGGATGAGTTGGATCAGGGAATGGATCAGTCTGAAAGTGTGGGGGGAGATTTGGGATTTGTTTTTGCTGTGTTTATTTAGGAACCTCCATGGGGAGGGTCTGAGGGAAACTTGGTTTTTTTGGAGAGGAGGAGGCTCAGGGGTCTCTCCAATCTCTGCTCCTTGTGACAGGGAACAGCTGGAGCTGTGCCAGGGGAGATTTAGGAAATTTTAGGAATTTCCTGGATTTTAGGAAAGGGTTCTTCTCCAGGAGGGTGCTGGGGCAGTGAAGAGGCTCCTCAGGGAATGGGCACATTCCCAAGGCTGCTCCAGGACAGGTTGGGATTGTTGGGATTGTTGGGGTGTCTGTGCAGGAACTGGACTGGCTGATCCTCGTGGGTGCCTTCCAACTCAGGATATTCCATGAAATTTTTATGGAACTGCATTCCCTGACCCAAGCTGGAACTGAGAACACGATCAGGAATGAGAGCAAGCACTTGGATTAGCTGGAAGTGGCCAGGAGGCTCCAGCCTCAGCCATTCCAGGCCTGAAAGGTTTCTTTTGAACACACCACAGATCCTTGGTGGGTCACCCCAAAAGCACTCAGAGTGCATTTTTCAGTTGTGATCTCATCTTATTATCCTGATTTTTCTGCTCTTTGTGCCATCCTGGGGAAATGGGTAAAGTGAGGTCCCAGTTTCTGGATCAAGTTTGGGAGGTGCCAATTGAGCCCTGAGCAACCCTCACTTGGGATTTATCTGGAATGAATGGGAGATCCAGAGCCCAAATCCATGCTCAGAAGGATCAGGAAACTCCATCCAGAACCCAAAAAAGAGTCAGGAAACTTCATCCAGAGCCCAAATCCATCCTCAGAGGAGAAAGAAACTTCAGTCAGAGCCCAAAATCATCCTCAGAACAGTCAGGAAACTCCATCCAGAGCACAAAACCATCCTCAGAAGAATCAGGAAACTCATCCAGAGCCCAAATCCATGCTCAGAAGGGTCAGGAAACTCCATCTAGAGCCCAAATCCATGCTCAGAAGGGTCAGGAAACTCCATCCAGAGCCCAAAAAAGGACCAGGAAACTCCATCTAGAGCCCAAACCCATCCTCAGAGGAGTAAGGCACTAATTTTTTGCATGTTATTGCTTCAGGGAACCCTCAGGGATGGAAAGCACCTGGGAGGAGCTCCATGGCACCCCCAGATCCCAGCAAGGAATCAGACTGGGAGAGCCATTGCAGAGCAGCTCTTGGAGGTTTCAGGTCTCACAGGTTGCATTATGTGCAGATTTCCACTCTTTTAACAATAAATAGGAATATTCTGCCAGTAAAACCAGTAGTTCCCAGCCACAGTACCTGCCCTGTTCTTGCTGTCCTGGATGTTGCAGAAAAATCCAGGTGGCTCCAAGCCCAGGTAACTCTCCACAAGGAGAGTGAGCTCTGTGAACGCCTCATCCAGCTGATCTGCAGAGAGGGAAATCGTGCTGGTTTGGCAGAGCCTGGTTTGGGCAGCAGGAGCCCCAAATGCTGCTGTGGGGAGCTGCTGGGAGCTTCCCCCACGCCCAGCAGAGCCAGTGGCTGCTGGCTCTGGAGATGGACACGCTGCTGGCCAGGCCTGGGCCAGGGAGAGAGGCTGGGAACGCCTCTGTGCTGGCCCAGGGGAGAGGGGAATCCAACCTGAGCCCCGGGCTCGGGCTGCTGCTCAGAGCAGAGCAGGAGGGGAGAGCAGGGCAGGGCAACACCCGGGACAGCCCGAGGGCCCCGGGGCAGCAGGGGCAGGAGGGGCTGCAGGGCCGGAGCCCAGAGGGCTCTGCAGGCCCTGGGGAGCCCCGGGGGGAGCGGCTGAGCCCCCGCAGCCCCCGCGGAGCCCCGGGGGACGCGGAGCTGCAGCCGCAGCCCCCGCGGAGCCCCGGGGGACGCGGAGCTGCAGCCGCAGCCCCTGCGGAGGTGCCCGTGCCGCAGGGTGGGTGCCTGCAGGAGCTGGGATCCGGGGCAGCCCCGCAGCAGAGAGAGGGCCCCGCTCCCAGGCTGGAGCAGCCCGGCCTGGCAGGGCTGGAACCCCCCAGGCCCCTCTGCCCGCGCTGGCGCTGGGAAGGAGGGAGGGGCTGGGGGCAGAAGGCTTTGAAGGGCTTCTCTCACTTCTCACTGTCCTCCTCTGAGTCTGCCAGGAATAAATTCACTGTGCAACTGAAGCTGAGCCTGTTTGCCCTCGCAGTGTTTCTCCCGGTCCTTATCTCACTCATATTTATTCCTTAATATTTTTCCCTTTCCCTGCTCTGCCCAGCTGTGCCAGGGAGGGTGAGCGAGCGACTCTGGTGAGTTCCTGATGCTGGGCCAGAGTCAAACCAGGACAGAAATGCGTTTCATGGCAGAGAGAAAAGAAACAGAATGAAAACCAACTTTCCATCAGTACAAAGATACGAATCACACGAGTTTGACACAGAAATTTTTAACCTGTCCAGCTCATTTATTGGGGAGAAAAAAACCTTCACCTTCACAAGCAGCACACTGAAGAAAAGCTGAAATTCAGCTCAAGTTCTGCACTCACCTGAATATTTTTCTATGATTTAATTTCTTTAGGGTCATATTTAAATTGTAAGCTCGGTGTGCCATGTTTCCAAATGCAATATTTCACACTGCAGTGCTTGGGGAACCCCCAAAACCACCTCTACAAAAGGTGATTTGTGAGAATGAACTCCAGAAGGATTCTTTTCCACCACCTGCTGTCCTCCATTCCTAATTATCCCCAAGGAAATCGCATCCAGCAATTAACTCACCCGTGTTGATGACTGCATCGAAGAATCCAGGGAAATCCTGGTTTGTTTGGAGGTACATGTCCACTCTGGACACTGCCTCTTCAATCTCTGGCCTGCTGAACAGTCCTGTCCTCCTCAGGTATTCCTCATATTTTCCTTTGTCCTTTGGTACCAGCAGGACATACCTGGGTTTAAAGTGGGTATTTTTCAAGCTACGAACACCCTTGAAAATAAAGCAGAGAAACACAGGGGTTCATTCGGGGTTCATTCCTGAAACTTGAGTGTTTGTTGGACTTGGAGCTGAGTTTTTTTTCTCTGTTTTTATCCCAAATTACTGGCTGGAAGATGCTCTGCAGGCAGTGGTGGCTACCAGAGCAAAGTGTAAACATTTAATTTAATTTAACACATAACTGGGTGTCAGATTTGCAGCAGCCTCTCCGACTCCAAGCATAGGCTCAGCAAGATTTGAACTTTTGAAATTGGTGTCAGTCTCCTTTATCAGCCCAAGATACACTCCAGATTAAAGGCAATGAACAGCTCTAAATTTCCAGTCTCAGCCCACGGCCTGTAATTAAAATTAATGGTGCTAAATCACTTTTGTTATGAGCCCTGCAGCAGATAATGGACTCAGCACCTTCTATTTGCACCCATAACTCACCATTATTGTTTCTCAGAGCCCACAGTGATCCAAAACTCTGCCTGATTCCTGTGGGACCTGGAAAACTCCAGTGACAAAGGGCTTTTAGCTGCCTGCTTTGGTAATTCCCAGTGAAAGTTACGGTCGGAGCCCTCATGAATAAACACCACATCCCATTAAACTCCTTCTCCTAAATTATTTGGTAACACATCTGCTTCGGTGAGGAACTGACAGCTTTGAGGAAAGCACCTCATTCCAGCAGATTTCATCTCCTGCTTGCCTTGCCTTGCCTTGGAAATTTAAGGGGCTGTCTGGCAAGACGACGAACACGCTCCGTGCCCGGCCGTGGAGACCGAGGGAGATTCACAGCTCTGTCAAAGCTGAGGGGGGAAAAAGCAGATGGAGCCACCCAGAAATGGAGTTATTAATTTGCTCTTTAATATCAGCTGAGCCACAGGCACTTAAAAGCAGCATTGCTGCACTAAATCACTGCTCATTTGAGCGAGGAGCCACTTGATTTTTAGCGCTGCCACGATGCTCGTCTGGTTTTTGTACATTTAGGTGTGAGACAGTGGGTGTGCACGGATTTATTTGGGGCCCAAATTCCTCATGAACACCAAGGTGCTCGACTGAAAACCTTTTTTTTTTTTTCCCAAATCAAACTGATCATCCTGTAATTCATGAAATTTAGGATCAGTTTCTGGTCAGAATGCTCGGCTTAGGGTCCTGTGTTAGCACTGCAGTCTCCTGCATTTCTCTTTTAGCTCTGCTGTTTTACTCAGTGCCACATTCCAGGCACTCTCTGGAGTCTCTCGTGTTGGAAACTCACCAAAAATAATTTGGAAGGAAATGCAGAATGTCTTTCTTTTTTGTCCCCTCACCTAGCTAGTAAAGGTTGATCTATGAGAAGTTTCATTAGAAAATCACCTAAAAACGTCAGCTTTTGGGGTTCCAAGAGATGGGTTTTGACACTTTGTTTGTGACCCAGGCTCCTACTGTGGCCCAGCTTCTGAGCACCTGACAAACCTCAGAGAGGGGGAAATAACCCCTCAAAAAAAGTTGCATTTTTTAATAGTTCTGCCCCAAATATTGCCTGAGGCCTGCACAAACCCTCTGTGGCTTCATCAGCGAAGGAAAAACTGGGATTTTTTAGGGGTGATCTGGACTGGTCCTGCTGTGGGGTGGAGATGGGTGGGAAGCTCAGGGCTGGAATGGGAAGTGCTGGTGGAGATGAGGCTGCTGAAGGTTGAAAAAACAAACCAAAAATTTAAAATTTAGGAAACAGAGCATCACAAATTCAGGAAGCAGAGGGATCCTTCTGACTAAACCAGGGTTGGAAGAGCTGAGATCATCCAGTCCAACCATTCCCTCAGCAATGCCAAGGCCACCACTGTCCCACATCCCCAGGTGCCACATCCTTGAACAATTCCAGGGATGGGGACTCCACCACTCCCTCTTTCAATCCTTTACCACCCTTTCCAGGAAGGAATTTCCCCAATATCCCCCCTGAGCCTGCCCTGGCCCAGCCTGAGGCCGTTCCCTCTCCTCCTGTCCCCGTTCCCTGGGAGCAGAGCCCAATTCCAGGATGGAATGGTCACACACAGGTGATCCTCACCTCTATTTCCAAGTGGACACAGGTTGCCAGCCCCTCCTTGGCAATGGATTCCACAGTGTCTCTTCCCAGTCCATACCAGTGGCCTCTGTATTTATAGGTTGCCAAAAACCCTCCCTGAAATTCAAAACGAGGATGATGCCAAAGGGAATTATTTCCCTAAACGAGGGAATCGCTCCCAGTTTTTCTGCTTTGTCTCCATACAAAGTTTCTTCCTGTTTAAATCAGCATTAATGAGGGCAGAGAGAGCCCAAAATTAGCAGAGAATCCCAGGTCTGGGATTGTGCCTTGTCCATGGATAATCAAATTCCAGGATCCAGGACAGCATTCCTGGATTATTCCTTCCCATTGCAAAGGAATTGAGATCTGGAGCAAGGGGTGTCCTGGTGATTTCACATCAAACCACGTGGCCAGGCCTGGAAAATGGGAGATTCCCAGGAAAAGGAAGGGCTGGGACACATCTGCAGTGGGAGAATCCCAGGAAAAGGAAGGGCTGGGACACATCTGGAGTGGGAGAATCCCAGGAAAAGGAAGGGCTGGGACACATCTGCAGTGGGAGAATCCCAGGAAAAGGAAGGGCTGGGACACATCTGGAGTGGGAGAATCCCAGGAAAAGGAAGGGCTGGGACACATCTGCAGTGGGAGAATCCCAGGAAAAGGAAGGGCTGGGACACATCTGGAGTGGGAGAATCCCAGGAAAAGGAAGGGCTGGGACACATCTGCAGTGGGAGAATCCCAGGAAAAGGAAGGGCTGGGACACATCTGGAGTGGGAGAATCCCAGGAAAAGGAAGGGCTGGGACACATCTGCAGTGGGAGAATCCCAGGAAAAGGAAGGGCTGGGACACATCTGGAGTGGGAGAATCCCAGGAAAAGGAAGGGCTGGGACACATCTGCAGTGGGAGAATCCCAGGAAAAGGAAGGGCTGGGACACATCTGGAGTGGGAGAATCCCAGGAAAAGGAAGGGCTGGGACACATCTGCAGTGGGAGAATCCCAGGAAAAGGAAGGGCTGGGACACATCTGGAGTGGGAGAATCCCAGGAAAAGGAAGGGCTGGGACACATCTGCAGTGGGAGAATCCCAGGAAAAGGAAGGGCTGGGACACATCTGGAGTGGGAGAATCCCAGGAAAAGGAAGGGCTGGGACACATCTGCAGTGGGAGAATCCCAGGAAAAGGAAGGGCTGGGACACATCTGCAGTGGGAGATTCCCAGGAAAAGGAAGGGCTGGGACACATCTGCAGTGGGAGATTCCCAGGAAAAGGAAGGACACATCTGCAGTGGGAGATTCCCAGGAAAAGGAAGGACACATCTGCAAGGAGCAGGTGGGACTGGCTGAAGCATCTCCAGGTTCTGCATCCCTGGGGAGATGGGAGGAGATCATTCCATGCTTCCAATTAAACTCCTTGATAATTGTTATCACAAAGGGCCAGCTCAGCTGTTTCAGACTCTGCTGGCTCCACATTTTGGTATAAAAAACAAGAAATGGGCTCTGTTGTGGCTTTTCAAGGCAGAGTTTTGTTGCAAAAGGCAGCAGAAAGAGCAGCTGGAGGCAGAAAAACCTCACTCCTTTCGGGGGGATTTGCTAAACTTCCAAGGAATTCCCTGCAGGACTGCTGGAAAAAGCTGAAAAAATAAAACCAGGAACCCCCCTGCCATATTTGTGCCTGAAAATAAGTTTATTTCTACATTATGCCATTATTTAAATATTCCCCACTGACCGTTTTGCCCATTTACTGGTTTCTATAAATTCATTTAAAGGAGAAATTGTGATTTCTGTCTATGAACTTAAATAACTTGGGTGCAGGGGAATAAACATACACACCCAGGCATAAACTTGGTATAAAAATAAAACAAAATAAAGTAAAATAAAATAAAGTGAAGTAAAGTGAAGTAAAGTAAAGTGAAGTGAAGTGAAGTGAAGTGAAGTAAAAAAGAAAATAAAGAAAATAAAAAATAAAACAAAATAAAATAAAAGAAAAGAAAGTAAAATAAAGTAAAATAAAATAAAGTAACATAAAATAAAATAAAGTAAAATAA